>QRFJ01000292.1:762092-920370 GCA_006176705.1 Cocos nucifera
GCGTGGCAGATATGACAAGCTCTAAATTGTAACACATGCGCTGTTCATAGACGGGTTGTCATATGAGCCAGGGTTAGATTTTTTTGTTTCCGCTCGGTAAATTTGTTCTCTTTAAAAGAATAACGCGCGCGGAGGGGAGAGAAAAATACTAATACAGCGGATTTAAATTTGATCTTATCCCGTTTGCACTTAGACCTGTCTATGGGCAGTGCGTTGATTGGACTAATAAGTTATTCGATGTAGATACAAAAATATTTAAAAAATTATTTAATTAAAAAGCAATATTTAATATAATAAAATCACTTATCGTTAGATCTTTGTTTAATCAATTAACCGACATTAAATGTTAACATCAAAGGATAAATCTGTTGAACTAATATTTGTGTTCTATTATTTTACATTTTAAGGCGAAATAAATAGTATTTGGTGTAAATAACCTAATTATAATTAACCAGACGTCGATATATCTAAGAAGACATCAAAACTTACGCACGGTCGATCTATTACAGTGGTTTATAAACTGCTGCAATAGGCTATCTATGACAGCGGTTCAAATAACCGCTGTAATAAAGATACGGCGATGACTGCAGTAGCAACGGTTAAATAACCGCTGTCATAGCCTATGACAGCGATTTTTTGGGCTATGATAGTGGTTATGAACCACTATCGTAGCCCTTTTTTTATAGTAGTGCATCGAGTCCGATGATCCTCTTGAATCATACAATAATTAAAACTACTGATTTAGTTTAATTTTTAAATAGATCTGAACTCATGTGTGAGTATTTGCAAGTTTGAGTCAATTTGCTAGAAACTTTGGGCACAAAATAAAATTCAGTTGGTTTTGGTTCTAGTGTCTTTTAGAAACGTATTTGTGTTGATTCAACTTTAGATTTTTGGATTGGATAATATGTACTACATTAATTATGTATAATTATTTATTATACAATCATAACAAAATATTAACTATTCATTTATAATTTTAATGAATTATTAGTTTTGAATAAGATATTGATTTTTTTTGTTGATACAATACAAGATGCCAATAGCAGGTATTTCAACCAATTAGATCATGCCATGCCAAGTTTTGTAAGAGCTAATGGATGCAAAGATTTTTGATATTTTTTAAAAAAATTTGTAGTAGGGACAATATCATGTTTTATTATAGTTGAATAATTGTAGCATATTTCTTTATTATGATTTCCATTTCTAGTAAGATTTTGTTGCCCTCCAATTATTTCTAACAGAAATTAGAAAATATAATTATAAAATCGTTATAGTGTATCATATCGAGAGCGAGCGCATTTTGGCATTCGAACCCTATCGGGGAAGGGAGGCAGGAGAGAGCTTTAAGGGTGTGTTTATGGATAGATATGCGTCTCATCCTAAAAGGAGCACTGGCTTAAACAACATTTTTTCTTGCCTCCAGCTCGGGCTCTTCAATATCTGATAATATGAGGAGAGAAGATAGCGTTTAGCAGTGGAAGGGATGTGGGTCGGAGATAGGAAGTGAACAAAGTGGCTAGATACCGTCGGTGCTGAGAGGAGTGGTGTGTCGAAAAATGTGGGAAGAGATTGGGTTCTAGGAGTGGTATGAGGGAGCGGTATGTCTGGGCATTACGAACCCAGGCACGTCGATATTGTGTAATAACTTAATCAAATAGACTCCATAAATATCTCAAGAGTGGTATGAAACAAAGTCGACGAGGATTTTGGAGAGGGAAAGGTGGGACCTTTCTTGCGAGCGCGAGAGAGGAGAGGTCGTTCTGATGAGGAGACGTGAGTCACAAGCGAAGGAGGTGAAGCTTTCTGATTTCGTGTGTTGGGTGGAGAGAGGATAATAAAGTGTTCTAGTGAATTGAAAGGAGGAGCGGTTTTTGCGAGAAGGTTCTCAGGTACAGTGAGGAGCGAGAGAGTGCTCTCGAGAGGCGCTGCGATGTGCGCATAGGGCGTTGATGGGAGTAGGGATGAATGCGGCGAAGAATCTTATGTCATCCGATAGTCGTCCTTGCGAGCGCGAGTGAGTGGAGTGCATTTAGTGGTAATCGTGCAATGAATGATGAGTACTGGAGCCTCAGATTGTAGGGGCGTGGGTACAGTTATGCGGGGGTACATGAGATTATCCTTAGATTGAGAGTAGGTATAGGCAGCTTACATAATGTGGTCTATTCATCTTTTGTTAGGAAGAGTCAGTAATTAGAGTTACATGGCAAATGGTATGGAAGGAGGGGTGTTTTTGCGAGAATGGAGGGTGCCCGGGGAGAGCCTTGCATGGAGGGGTGCGGGCACTAGGGGTTTGCGAAGAGAGGGAGGGGAGGGTTTTTGTGAGGGAGGGGGTGGAGGGGGGTTTTCGTAGGGGAGGGAGAGGGAGGAGGGGGCTTCGCGAGGGAGAGGGCAAGTAGGGGTTTCATGAGGAAAGGGAGAAGGCGGTGGGGGGTTTCGCGGGGGAGGAAGGCATGATTGGGGGAGGGCGGGGTGTTTCGCGGGGAGGAGGGCGGCACGGAGGGGGATTTCGTGGGGGTCGAGGTAGGGTGAAGAGTGGGAGAGGTATGGGAAGGGGGTGTTGTTTGGAACTATAATCGAATTCACCCTGGAGCCAAGCTTAAAGACACCGGGCCAAGATAGGCATCGAGCACGGTCCAAAAATAAATATGGGCTCTATTTTTTGGCCTGAGCCCAGCCTAAATTGTCTTGGCGAGCCCGAAGCCGACCCAGAAGCCAGCCTAAGCCCGATGGATCTCGGGCGCGACTTTGAGCCACTTCCACCGCAATTTTAGCGAAAACTCTACAAAAAATGTAAGTTATTCCTTTCTCAATAAATTAGGATAACCATTTCTTAATGTATGTTCAAAATGGACCCAAAATTGGCAATGCATTGAGCTGTAGATTTTTATTCAAGAGTGATCTCGATCAAGATCGAGACTCTTGAGATGCCCCAATTTTTGGGGCATTTTAGAAAAAACTTTATCTTTATTATTAGTTATTAACATATTTTATTTCAATTATGTGGTGTCCGAAATTATCTCTCAATATGTTCTCTGGGTATATATTGGATAGGGTGCATAGGCACCGTATTCACATCGTATACTTGGAGAACCATGGAAGATCTACCCAAATTTTATCACAATAATGAAATAAAATATCAACTAATAACAACAATAAGATTATTTTTTTCTGAAAGGGATAGAGCGCATACATGTTAGAAATGGATAGGATTATGCATTCTTAAAAATCTTACTAATAACATGTACTTTAATAATAGAATATTTTTTCATGGATAGATGAAAAATATCGACGAAAGTTTGGATGAATGCTCGCTCTATCAATCTTACTGAATACCCAACAAGATATAGGGATTTTAATAAAGATTTTTGCACATTCAAGAGTTGATGATCACCAATAGAATCAAATATCCTTCGTTGAAGACTATACAATAATTACTTCTAGCATACAGATATAGGCATTGGAGCTAACTTGGTTTGAATTGGGTATGGATAGAAAGTATACTCTTGATATTTGCATGGGAAAAGTAGACCTACTAACATAAGAGACCAACATATGGATCAACAGATAGAACCAATTGGCACTCAATGAGATGTTATGATTATATGAGGGGGCATATTTTGAACAACTCTTTCAGAGACTAGGATAATGTAAATATAGGACATTTGAAAACTCATATGAGATGCCAAGAGAGCTATTAGTATCGAAATTGTAAAGAAGTTCTTCAGATGCTTGAGTACTTGATAAACTACTCCACAGTAACACCATATTTGGTTGGAGTCCCAAAAGTTGTTTGACTTTATATTGAACTTAATTCAAACGAGAGGCATTAACCGGATGCGTGAAAGGAAAAATTCCAAAATTGGTATTCAGAGATCCAAAAAAAAGTATAATGCGTAAAACTTAGAACCTAGGTTATACACCAATCAGTGCATGCAAGAATGATTGTGCATTATTTTATAAACATCAACACTTGGAATTATTGCCCCACAGATTGTGGTGAGGTCATGGTATGACTGAAAATTTTGAAAAAGAAGATAAGAAACGGCCTCTACAAGATTATTGAGAAACTTTCATTAACACCAGACTTCAGAACTTTATCAAGTATGAAGCCACTAAGGCGATGAGATGCAAATCATGAGAATAACGAATCTTGAGGATAACATCATCAGTCATCCAGTAGATCTATAATTATGGAGGGAATTTGATAAATCAATATCCTTTAATTGCTAAAGTGACCCATAGCAAATATTACATCTTGGCCTAGATCTAATTGTTTCAATCCATTCCGAGAGCATGAGCAATATACAGTATGTGGTTAGGTTCTGCTAATGTGTATAATGTTCACTTAATGAAAATATATGAAAAGAGCCATTTTTATTTTTATCATTGCTTATTCCTAAGGACCTAGAGCTCCTAGTAAATGAATAGATGTTATCTGCGATCCTTAAGTCGTATGAATTGAGAGAACTTTGGAAGATTGGTGTTGAAAAATACAATTTTAGTTAGTAAAAACAACTTTTGAATTGCAATGCGATGATAATTATGGATAATTAATGATTTTCCAGCATATGGCAACCTATATTGGATGGAGCACAAAAGGAATATTTGGCATGTCCCATTTGCAATGGTGTAGCATACTCCATTAGATGAAAACATGAAAGAAACTCCCAACCGTACAGGTACAGAATCGCACTATATTGAAATTCGGTATTTTCCTTTCGAGAATTATATTGTCGGAAACTTTAAGTTGTATATACTTTGAGAAGCTCTAATCAGATATTGTCCTATTGCTATATAGAAGCTGAAAAAAAATTTTGATGACTACATTTTCTGATATTATGGTACACAGTGACTGTTCCCTTCTAAGGGAGGCATTGCTTACTAGGCATTAAGTTCAGTATCGATAGATGTATCATGTTGAACAAAAATAGATAATAATATTGACAAAAATCTAATCTTTTTTTACTTAATTTACAAATCATAATAAAAAAAATAAATTACATATTTTATCATTTTTGCATGTCCAGATTCTTTAGTAAATTGAAATAAATTGTTGCAAAATAAAGCACATCCAGAAGGATCAATTACGGAAGCATATAATCTCCCAGAGGTCTTAGCATTCTATTCCGATGTACATCGATGATGTGGAACATGATCAATCATGAAGAGGCGCATGTAGATAAGGAAGGGCCGACTTAAAATCAATATTATCTATTTTTTTAGGATTAATGTTCATCACCATTAGTGAAAGAAAGTATAGAACATATGGACAATCAGAAGATGCGAGCTGGTGCATTTTTTTATGTAACTTTATAGATCAATTTACTGTAAAGTATTATTTCTTTATCTCATTTATAGTGTGAATGTAACGTATCTTTACAAAAAAATAGAGATTGAAAGTTTATACATATAATTTTTTGAGGAGGTAATTATAAGTAATGAAGCATATTAGTACGTAGGGTATTCGTAAGAGAAGACATTAGTAGATTATCTAAGATGAGATAAGAATTAATAAGAATATCAATGGACGATTCATCTGCGCGGAAGAAAGATTCGGAGACTTAGGTTCATGACACAATGTAAAAGTATCTATGAAAAAGAGAATCAGTGTTTTATCCTATTCAACTTCTTTATTACATGTACACTTACATATGCACAATTACTCTGACATTGGATTTGATTAATTAGCGACTTGGGTATGTACTTAGTTTTCTGTTGAGTTATCAGATTTCGTATTCTAATTCTTGTTGTACCAATAATAAAATTGTATAAGATGGTGTCAAATTGAGAAATTTATATGATTTTGTGTCTTATGTATGCTCTCACTCACTGAGGCCTTGTATTTTGTAATTTAGATGTATCTGTATTTTATTATGATTATGATAAATTTGATTCCTCCAGAGTTATTCTGAGTGGTTATGAGGCGAACTCATGATTATTTTGTAGGTTAGTAGTGGAATTCTCACATGACAAGGGGAGCTTGACATTGAGTACAAATTGATTGGGAGATAATGAGATTGCACATATTAGGGTATCAATGAGCTTTATCGACATTTAATAAATCTTGAAATCAGTAAGAGATGTGGGTCCAAAATAATTAAATTTATCTATTGTCACAAGTGCCAACACGTATAGGAGAGTATAATCTTATGCAATATATTTATAGGGTTATAAGTGGGGTAATTATCCACATCAAATGGCATTGACTGTACAGCAGATCATTAGCTATTTTTGAAGAATGCTAGTATGATAATCAATCATATCACTCTCTATACTCACTAGTGATATCAGAACAAATATATCGGTTATATTAGTATCATAATAGATTATGCGAGATATACGAAGGGTGAAAATGGCAATAAATTCGTAAACAAAGAAAAGGAGAAGATAGATAAAATGAAATCTCATTTCGCACCAAACAACATCACTTTTTAATGTGACACCTGAGAGTAGTGTTTATATGACACATAAGAATAGATGTTTCAAGATGCTCCAATTGGCACGACAAAATAATAGATGAATTAATTTGAAGAGTCTAAGATCTAAGCAAGAGGATGATTACATCTTCAGGAGGATAGTAGAATGTGACAGGAGCTTCGACTATGGGTATAAAACTGAGATAATTCAACATTGTGGAATCGAACATCAGAATCGCTGCGATCTTCAAAGCATGACTGAGTGCAATCTAAGTAAGTAATATTGTAAAGACATAAGCAAATTAAAAGTATCTGAAACCGTGTGGATGGAGTCATAGAACCTGATATGTAAGTAAGTACTACAACTTCATAAAGAGAGAAGGAAATAGGTTAACCCATTGATTATATGGATATATTATATGATTCAATTGGAAAGCCATCTTCAGTAGCTATCAGAGCGAACATGTAACTTTTTGAGATGTGTGGAAATCTCGGTATGGTAAGTATGCATAGAGATTGTAAGTGGTCAACAAAAATCAATCACTCCTCATAAGAGGAGAGAACATCCTATGTGATTGGTAGAATATATCAGAGAGTCTCTAGCTAGAGCAGGATAATATTAGAAGAGTTTCTAATGGTTATCGATCGAGTCATCATCATTAGATCGATATGTATATCGATAGGTATTGGGCTCGACATGATTCCATGCTCATGGAGTCTGCGATATTTATGATTGAGGATTTAATTGTATGTAACTCATCATGAAAGGATAATTTGAAATTTCACTAAATTTCACATCTTCTGGATAGTCATTAATATTGCTAGATGTCAATCTTGACTTTTGTAGGTTCTATGATTAAAAATTTAATCTGATTTATTAGAATGAGTTCTAATTAATCGATGGATTGGGTTCGATGGTCTTGGACTAGTGGATTAGGTGCATATTGCTCGACTACTGCTGGCTAGATGTGGTAATAGGTTACACACAAGAATCGGACTTAGATTTTGATTAGGTCTTGTTAACCTAATTGAATTGGATTTGGTTGAAATTATTGACCTCCTAGTGATTTTGATGTGATAAAAACATTAGATAATTATTATGATAAATTTTCTTTTAAGTATTCCAAGAGAAGAAAGAGAGATCTTTGACTAAAACAGAAGAGAAATCAAATGCATTTAAGTCAAGTCAAAAAGATCTTGTTTTGTACAAGATTCCAACAAAATGATCTTGGAATGAATTCAATGAAGAAAAATCCTGATTTTTCGGATCAGATTCATTCAGATTTGATTGGATCAAAAGAGATATTTCAAAACTTCTCTTTTGAATCTAGATTAGATCTGAGATATTTCAAATTTAATTTTATAGATCTAATAAAATGAAATAAAAAAAATTAAATCTGATTTAATTTTGTACCTTTTATTGGATAATTAGATTATCTTGTGATGATCCTGCTGATTGCCTGAAGTTCTGGATCTAGTCACGCAAGTGTCTGGTCTCTATCAGTATCCACTCGGGCTGGATCTGGAGGTCTTCTCCTTCTTTATCACCTCTCTAAATATTAAATCTAGATCTGATTTAGAGGATCTTCAAAACTCCTTTTGAAGATCTGGAATCGTCTCTTGCAGCAGTGCTATCTTCTTCCTTTCTCGTCACCTTTCTTTTGCATGGATCGCACCGAACTGGAGCCCAAATCTCCTTGGGCGTGGAGAGGAGAGAGAGAACTAGAAGATGGTGTGGAGGAGGGAGAGGGGCAGCCTTGGGGCATGGGCTAAGGGAGAACTTCTGTAAAGCTTGGCGCAGATAGGGTTTATATAGATCCTGCTGCGCCATACAGTGCTACATCATTCCGGCCAATCACATTGCTTCGTACAATCAGATCTAAATCTAATTGGTGGGATGACATTACCTGATCCAATCAGATGAGAGCCCTCAAATCATTCTTAGGTGGCGCCAAGACTGGTCAAAGCTGAGTCTTAGGCATCTACCTAAGTTGATTCCAAGAAGCAAACCTAGAGTCCCATTTGTATGGAACTCCAGGCATCCCTATCCATGGGCATATGGAAAGAATCTTTCCTCCATCCTTTTTCACCATTATGGTGCATTTGGTAATCATGTGATATCTGAGTCAGATTGTAGGGCCTGTACATTATCTATGGATATATCTAATTGAGAGGTATGAGTTCATAATTTAATTTTTGTTAGAATATCATAATTGATTTAATGCATATATGAACATTTGCATTCTTTTTGTTCTAGGTATCTAAAAAGGTTGAAGTCATATGTTCGTAATAGAGCTTACGAGGGTTCAATTTCAGAGAGATATCTCTCAAAAGAATGTATAATATTTGAAAGAATAGTACCCTACAAGCCAATCGCATGGATGATGCGATGGGACTATTCTGTATTATCTTTCTACTCATGTACATAATGTTGGTTACTTTATGTTACTGAGGCATTGTATTTTGTCATTTTGATGTATCTTATTTTATTATGATTATGATAAATTCCATAGATTAGGGCAATAATTTTAGGACCATGATGAGATCATGCCATGAGACCTAAAATCTTGATAGCGCCAGTCTAAAATATTTTTAGTTATAGGATCATCAAGTTGGAGATTGATGATGCTAGTAAGACTGATATATTCTATGTATGCTCGACAAAGAGGATAATTGATCTCACAATCATTTTTATGGTGACACTAATACAAGAATATAGATGCTCATTGGAGAATGAGTTTATTGAGCTAATCTGCAGGGAGAACATCTGATGGAGTCTTATTAGCATGTCAAAAGATGGTTCTCTAGTAGGAGTGGTGCAAGTGATCCTTAGACCTGAGATTACTATGGTACCTTATGTATATGGATCCATGCTTTAGTTCATACTCTAGCATGACTTTTTGAGATGTGTGGGATATCTCGGTATGGTAAAGTATGCATAGAGATTGTAAGTGGTCAACAAAGAATCAATCACTCCTCATAAGAGGAGAGAACATCCTATGTGATCTGGTAGAATGATGACTCAGAGAGTCTCTAGCTAGAGCAGGATAAATATTAGAAAGAGTTTCTAATGGTTCATCGATCGAGTCATCATCATTAGATCGATATGTATATCGATAGGTATTTGGGCTCGACATGATTCCATGCTCATGGCCAGTCTGCGATATTATATGATTGAAGGATTTAATTGTATGATAACTCATCATGAAAGGATAATTTTGAAATTTCACTAAATTTCACATCTTCTGGATAGTCATAACATATTGCTAGATGTCAATCTTGACTTGTAGGTTCTTATGAATTAAAAAATTTAATTCACTGATTAATTAGAATGAGTTCTAATTAATCGATGGATTTGGGTTCGATGTGTCTTGGACCTAGTTGGATTAGGTGCATATTAGCTCGACCTACTGCTGGCTAGATGTGGAACCTAATAGGTTACACACAAAAGAAAATCGGACTTAGACTTTTGATTAGGTCTTGTTGAACCTAATTGAATTGGATTTGGTTGAAATTATTGACCTCCTAAGTGATTTTGATGATAACCAAACATTAGAGTACATTATTACTGATAAATTTTCTTTTAAGTATTCCAAAGATTAGAAGAAAGAGAGATCTTTGACTAAAACAAGAAAGAAATCAAATGCAATTTAAGTCAAGCTCAAAAGATCTTGTTTTGTAACAAGATTCCAACAAAAATGATCTTGGAATGAATTCAATGAAAGAAAAATCCTGATTTTCGGATCAGATTCATTCAGATTTGATTGGATCAAAAGAGATATTTCAAAAACTTCTCTTTTGAATCTAGATTAGATCTGAGATATTTCAAATTTAATTTTATAGATCTAATAAAATGAAATAAAAAAAATTAAATCTGATTTAATTTTGTACCTTTTATTGGATAATTAGATTATCTTGTGATGATCCTGCTGATTGCCTGAAGTTCTGGATCTAGTCACGCAAGTGTCTGGCCTCTATCAGTATCCACTCGGGCTGGATCTGGAGGTCTTCTCCTTCTTTATCACCTCTCTAAATATTAAATCTAGATCTGATTTAGAGGATCTTCAAAACTCCTTTTGAAGATCTGGAATCGTCTCTTGCAGCAGTGCTATCTTCTTCCTTTCTCGTCACCTTTCTTTTGCATGGATCGCACCAAACTGGAGCCCAAATCTCCTTGGGCGTGGAGAGGAGAGAGAGAACTAGAAGATGGTGTGGAGGAGGGAGAGGGGCAGCCTTGGGGCATGGGCTAAGGGAGAACTTCTGTAA
Source organism: Cocos nucifera (assembly GCA_006176705.1). Classification (NCBI taxonomy): domain Eukaryota; kingdom Viridiplantae; phylum Streptophyta; class Magnoliopsida; order Arecales; family Arecaceae; genus Cocos; species Cocos nucifera. The sequence goes on from QRFJ01000292.1 coordinate 772,778, forward strand.
AGCTTGGCGCAGATAGGGTTTATATAGATCCTGCTGCGCCATACAGTGCTACATCATTCCGGACCAATCACATTGCTTCGTACAATCAGATCTAAATCTAATTGGTGGGATGACATTACCTGATCCAATCAGATGAGAGCCCCCTCAAATCATTCTTAGGTGGCGCCAAGACTGGTCAAAGCTGAGTCTTAGGCATCTACCTAAGTTGATTCCAAGAAGCAACCTAGAGTCCCATTTGTATGGAACTCCAGGCATCCCTATCCATGGGCATATGGAAAGAATCTTTCCTCCATCCTTTTTCACCATTATGGTGCATTTGGTAATCATGTGATATCTGAGTCAGATTGTAGGGCCTGTACATTATCTATGGATATATCTAATTGAGAGGTATGAGTTCATAATTTAATTTTTGTTAGAATATCATAATTGATTTAATGCATATATGAACATTTGCATTCTTTTTGTTCTAGGTATCTAAAAAGGTTGAAGTCATATGTTCGTAATAGAGCTTACGAGGGTTCAATTTCAGAGAGATATCTCTCAAAAGAATGTATAATATTTGAAAGAATAGTACCCTACAAGCCAATCGCATGGATGATGCGATGGGACTATTCTGTATTATCTTTCTACTCATGTACATAATGTTGGTTACTTTATGTTACTGAGGCATTGTATTTTGTCATTTTGATGTATCTTATTTTATTATGATTATGATAAATTCCATAGATTAGGGCAATAATTTTAGGACCATGATGAGATCATGCCATGAGACCTAAAATCTTGATAGCGCCAGTCTAAAATATTTTTAGTTATAGGATCATCAAGTTGGAGATTGATGATGCTAGTAAGACTGATATATTCTATGTATGCTCGACAAAGAGGATAATTGATCTCACAATCATTTTTATGGTGACACTAATACAAGAATATAGATGCTCATTGGAGAATGAGTTTATTGAGCTAATCTGCAGGGAGAACATCTGATGGAGTCTTATTAGCATGTCAAAAGATGGTTCTCTAGTAGGAGTGGTGCAAGTGATCCTTAGACCTGAGATTACTATGGTACCTTATGTATATGGATCCATGCTTTAGTTCATACTCTAGCATGACTTTTTGAGATGTGTGGGATATCTCGGTATGGTAAAGTATGCATAGAGATTGTAAGTGGTCAACAAAGAATCAATCACTCCTCATAAGAGGAGAGAACATCCTATGTGATCTGGTAGAATGATGACTCAGAGAGTCTCTAGCTAGAGCAGGATAAATATTAGAAAGAGTTTCTAATGGTTCATCGATCGAGTCATCATCATTAGATCGATATGTATATCGATAGGTATTTGGGCTCGACATGATTCCATGCTCATGGCCAGTCTGCGATATTATATGATTGAAGGATTTAATTGTATGATAACTCATCATGAAAGGATAATTTTGAAATTTCACTAAATTTCACATCTTCTGGATAGTCATAACATATTGCTAGATGTCAATCTTGACTTGTAGGTTCTTATGAATTAAAAAATTTAATTCACTGATTAATTAGAATGAGTTCTAATTAATCGATGGATTTGGGTTCGATGTGTCTTGGACCTAGTTGGATTAGGTGCATATTAGCTCGACCTACTGCTGGCTAGATGTGGAACCTAATAGGTTACACACAAAAGAAAATCGGACTTAGACTTTTGATTAGGTCTTGTTGAACCTAATTGAATTGGATTTGGTTGAAATTATTGACCTCCTAAGTGATTTTGATGATAACCAAACATTAGAGTACATTATTACTGATAAATTTTCTTTTAAGTATTCCAAAGATTAGAAGAAAGAGAGATCTTTGACTAAAACAAGAAAGAAATCAAATGCAATTTAAGTCAAGCTCAAAAGATCTTGTTTTGTAACAAGATTCCAACAAAAATGATCTTGGAATGAATTCAACGAAAGAAAAATCCTGATTTTCCGGATCAGATTCATTCAGATTTGATTGGATCAAAAGAGATATTTCAAAAACTTCTCTTTTGAATCTAGATTAGATCTGAGATATTTCAAATTTAATTTTATAGATCTAATAAAATGAAATAAAAAAAATTAAATCTGATTTAATTTTGTACCTTTTATTGGATAATTAGATTATCTTGTGATGATCCTGCTGATTGCCTGAAGTTCTGGATCTAGTCACGCAAGTGTCTGGCCTCTATCAGTATCCACTCGGGCTGGATCTGGAGGTCTTCTCCTTCTTTATCACCTCTCTAAATATTAAATCTAGATCTGATTTAGAGGATCTTCAAAACTCCTTTTGAAGATCTGGAATCGTCTCTTGCAGCAGTGCTATCTTCTTCCTTTCTCGTCACCTTTCTTTTGCATGGATCGCACCAAACTGGAGCCCAAATCTCCTTGGGCGTGGAGAGGAGAGAGAGAACTAGAAGATGGTGTGGAGGAGGGAGAGGGGCAGCCTTGGGGCATGGGCTAAGGGAGAACTTCTGTAAAGCTTGGCGCAGATAGGGTTTATATAGATCCTGCTGCGCCATACAGTGCTACATCATTCCGGCCAATCACATTGCTTCGTACAATCAGATCTAAATCTAATTGGTGGGATGACATTACCTGATCCAATCAGATGAGAGCCCCCTCAAATCATTCTTAGGTGGCGCCAAGACTGGTCAAAGCTGAGTCTTAGGCATCTACCTAAGTTGATTCCAAGAAGCAACCTAGAGTCCCATTTGTATGGAACTCCAGGCATCCCTATCCATGGGCATATGGAAAGAATCTTTCCTCCATCCTTTTTCACCATTATGGTGCATTTGGTAATCATGTGATATCTGAGTCAGATTGTAGGGCCTGTACATTATCTATGGATATATCTAATTGAGAGGTATGAGTTCATAATTTAATTTTTGTTAGAATATCATAATTGATTTAATGCATATATGAACATTTGCATTCTTTTTGTTCTAGGTATCTAAAAAGGTTGAAGTCATATGTTCGTAATAGAGCTTACGAGGGTTCAATTTCAGAGAGATATCTCTCAAAAGAATGTATAATATTTGAAAGAATAGTACCCTACAAGCCAATCGCATGGATGATGCGATGGGACTATTCTGTATTATCTTTCTACTCATGTACATAATGTTGGTTACTTTATGTTACTGAGGCATTGTATTTTGTCATTTTGATGTATCTTATTTTATTATGATTATGATAAATTCCATAGATTAGGGCAATAATTTTAGGACCATGATGAGATCATGCCATGAGACCTAAAATCTTGATAGCGCCAGTCTAAAATATTTTTAGTTATAGGATCATCAAGTTGGAGATTGATGATGCTAGTAAGACTGATATATTCTATGTATGCTCGACAAAGAGGATAATTGATCTCACAATCATTTTTATGGTGACACTAATACAAGAATATAGATGCTCATTGGAGAATGAGTTTATTGAGCTAATCTGCAGGGAGAACATCTGATGGAGTCTTATTAGCATGTCAAAAGATGGTTCTCTAGTAGGAGTGGTGCAAGTGATCCTTAGACCTGAGATTACTATGGTACCTTATGTATATGGATCCATGCTTTAGTTCATACTCTAGCATGACTTTTTGAGATGTGTGGGATATCTCGGTATGGTAAAGTATGCATAGAGATTGTAAGTGGTCAACAAAGAATCAATCACTCCTCATAAGAGGAGAGAACATCCTATGTGATCTGGTAGAATGATGACTCAGAGAGTCTCTAGCTAGAGCAGGATAAATATTAGAAAGAGTTTCTAATGGTTCATCGATCGAGTCATCATCATTAGATCGATATGTATATCGATAGGTATTTGGGCTCGACATGATTCCATGCTCATGGCCAGTCTGCGATATTATATGATTGAAGGATTTAATTGTATGATAACTCATCATGAAAGGATAATTTTGAAATTTCACTAAATTTCACATCTTCTGGATAGTCATAACATATTGCTAGATGTCAATCTTGACTTGTAGGTTCTTATGAATTAAAAAATTTAATTCACTGATTAATTAGAATGAGTTCTAATTAATCGATGGATTTGGGTTCGATGTGTCTTGGACCTAGTTGGATTAGGTGCATATTAGCTCGACCTACTGCTGGCTAGATGTGGAACCTAATAGGTTACACACAAAAGAAAATCGGACTTAGACTTTTGATTAGGTCTTGTTGAACCTAATTGAATTGGATTTGGTTGAAATTATTGACCTCCTAAGTGATTTTGATGATAACCAAACATTAGAGTACATTATTACTGATAAATTTTCTTTTAAGTATTCCAAAGATTAGAAGAAAGAGAGATCTTTGACTAAAACAAGAAAGAAATCAAATGCAATTTAAGTCAAGCTCAAAAGATCTTATTTTGTAACAAGATTCCAACAAAAATGATCTTGGAATGAATTCAATGAAAGAAAAATCCTGATTTTTCGGATCAGATTCATTCAGATTTGATTGGATCAAAAGAGATATTTCAAAAACTTCTCTTTTGAATCTAGATTAGATCTGAGATATTTCAAATTTAATTTTATAGATCTAATAAAATGAAATAAAAAAAATTAAATCTGATTTAATTTTGTACCTTTTATTGGATAATTAGATTATCTTGTGATGATCCTGCTGATTGCCTGAAGTTCTGGATCTAGTCACGCAAGTGTCTGGCCTCTATCAGTATCCACTCGGGCTGGATCTGGAGGTCTTCTCCTTCTTTATCATCTCTCTAAATATTAAATCTAGATCTGATTTAGAGGATCTTCAAAACTCCTTTTGAAGATCTGGAATCGTCTCTTGCAGCAGTGCTATCTTCTTCCTTTCTCGTCACCTTTCTTTTGCATGGATCGCACCAAACTGGAGCCCAAATCTCCTTGGGCGTGGAGAGGAGAGAGAGAACTAGAAGATGGTGTGGAGGAGGGAGAGGGGCAGCCTTGGGGCATGGGCTAAGGGAGAACTTCTGTAAAGCTTGGCGCAGATAGGGTTTATATAGATCCTGCTGCGCCATACAGTGCTACATCATTCCGGCCAATCACATTGCTTCGTACAATCAGATCTAAATCTAATTGGTGGGATGACATTACCTGATCCAATCAGATGAGAGCCCCCTCAAATCATTCTTAGGTGGCGCCAAGACTGGTCAAAGCTGAGTCTTAGGCATCTACCTAAGTTGATTCCAAGAAGCAACCTAGAGTCCCATTTGTATGGAACTCCAGGCATCCCTATCCATGGGCGCACGCCTCCCTAGGCATGCACCTCCTTCTTTCTAATTTCTAGCAAGGGGACAAGCTCCTATCTGCTCTTCTATGGGTGCATGACACATGGGCAGATGTCTAAGTGTCAAAGGTCAACGTTTGATCAAAGTCAAAAGACAAGAATTAGTAGATGATGAAAAATGGTAGGTGTTGTCTCAAATTTATCTCATAAATTAAGATAATTCTTTTCTAATCTGGACAAACTCCAGTCAGATCAAGTAAAGATATCTGAGTGAGCACAAACACATTTGGCTCAGTCGAGATAACTTTTAATGATAGTAGAAGGAGAACGTTAGGCTCAATCATATGCTAGCATGATTTTCTTGAACTTAATTGAATCTTATTCAAATCAATTGAACTGAATTAGTCCAATTGATGATATCCAGATCCAAATTCTTATTTGTGTGATCTAGTTAGATTTAATTCTATATGGTAATGGGATATGTCATGATCTCTATCATCGACATCATCGAAACACCTTTCGATGGATCAAAACTTATTCTGATTTATACGACTAGAATGATCAATCATCCAAATCATTCTAATTGCTCCCAAAATCCATCAATAATATCTAGCACTATATGGTGGCAACCCATCAGAACTGAAAATGAATCTCTCAGTGCAGCTACCTGTGTGATTAAGTTCTTCTATCCTGAGCCCCGAACATATTAGAGTTAAGGTGAACTCGTCAAATCCTAATTTTCGTCATATGATTTAATCATTCAATTCAAGTCCGATGTGAAAATCTTAATAGAAACTCTTTCTATTATTTCACTCTACCATGGCCATGGGCTTAAGGACTTGATTCTCATGATCATCATAGGGCTGCTCCTCATCCACCGAGGTAGATAAATTCTCTCTTGGTGCAATCCAATTCCTACAATAAACATGCTATAGCCAATATACACCTCATAGTTCTGAATGGCTAGGAGACTGAGTCATGGTGTAGTCAAACTATAACACCCTCAAGGTGAACTATCGATGCACCTTAGGTCAAAGAACTAGACACACCATTATAGCTTCGAGCCACTCATCGATGAGAAGGTAGACTTTCTTATGACTGCTCGAGGTGGTCACGCTCAGTGCCCTCGTTCTCTAACGAGTACCTATACTCTCGCTTTGATGTCTCTACATCGTAGACTCAAGACTCATCTATTATAAAGAAGCGATTGTATATCAATCTTTCGGATCAATCACCATCCTCATGATGATCCTACGATCAAAAGCATTTTATGAGTTAATAATGAAAATTCTTATCTTAAATTTTTAACTCTTGAAAATAAGAATTATCATTACCATTAACTCAAGAGATGTATCATAGATACTAAATACGCATTTGTGATAGAAAATAATCTATTTTATTATTTATAGTTTAAATTATTTGTTTCTAAAGTGTATTATAAGTGTCAGCCATTTCTGGCTTCTAGGGCATATATATCTAACAAACTCTTACTTGACCTAAAGCCAATTGGCTACAAATCTAAGTTCCATCTTCTCAAGATGGACTTTGATCTTCTGCTGATTCAATGGCTTTGTAAGTGGGTCTGCCACATTATCTGCGAAGTCGACTCTCTTGACCTCGACATAACCCTTCTCGAGGTAATCATGGATGAGGTGGTATCGTTGCTCAATGTGCTTGAATTTTTGATGAGATCTCAGATTCTTAGCAAGAGCTATGGTGCTATTATTGTCGCAGTATAGAGGAATGACATCTGATGGCATTACTCCGATCTCTGCGGTAAACTTTTTATACCAAAATGCCTCCTTCACAGCTTCTGACGCAGCAATATATTCTACTTCCATAGTGGAATCTACTATCATAGTTTATTTGAAACTTTTTCAACTGACAGCTCCACCATTACACACAAACAGACTTCTAGATGTCGACTTTCGATCATCTACATCGGATATAAAATTTGAATTTATATATTCCTGAATTTAGAGTTCTCCATTATCAAAGACCAACAACATATCCTTAGTTCTTCTCAAGTACTTAAGGATATATTTCATAGAAGTCCAGTGTTCTTCACCTAGATTCGATCGATATCTGCTCGTGACACTAACAGCATGGGCTATATCAGGTCGTGTATATAACATGGCATACATGAGGCTCCCTATTGCTGAAGCATAAGGGATCTTGCTCATGCATTCTATTTCCTCAAGTGTGCTAGGGCACATCTTCTTGGAAAGATGAATACCATGTTTGAAGGGTACCAAACCCCTCTTAGAGTTTTCCATGCTAAACCTCTTTAACACTTCCTCTATGTACATCTTCTGTGAAAGTCCTAGCATCCTATTCGATTTATCTCTATAGATCTTAATTTCTATAATAAAAAATGCTTCTCCTAGGTCTTTCATAGAGAATTCTTTAGATAACCATATTTTAACTATGGTCAACATGAAAATATCATTCCCAATAAGGAGGATATCATCCACGTACAATATGAGGAAGACAACAACGCTCCCACTGATCTTTTTGAAGACATATGGTTCCTCCTCATTCTTGATGAAGCCAAAAAATTTGATCACATCATTGAAACGAGTATTCCAGCTCCGAGATGCTTGCTTAACTCTATATGTGGATCTTTGCAGCTTGCATACCTTGTGATCAGTATCATTGGATGTGAAACCTAACGACTGTTCCATATAGATATCTTCCTCAAGATATCCATTTATGAATGTCGTTTTTACGTCCTTTTGCCATATTTCATAATCGAAATAGGCTACAACAGCAAGCAATTTGTGGATGGATTTTAGCATAGCTACTAACGAAAAAGTATCCTGATAGTCAATACCTTCGCGCTGACTATAATCTTTTGCCACTAATCTAGCTTTGAATATCTCCATATTCTCATCTGTACTAATCGTCCTCTTGTAGATCCATTTACACCCAATAGGTACTATACCATCACTATACCTTCTGGTGGATCTACCAAGGTTCAGACTTGGTTTGAGTGCATCGAGTCAATTTCTGACTTCATTGGCTCTAACCATTTCTCAGAGTCGATATCCGATAATGCCTCGTTATAGGTTTTGGGATCATCACCATGAACCCTATTATCTACGAGAAATATTTTCTCTATTTTCTCTAAAATGATACCTATGTACCTCTCAGGGGGATGAAAAATCTTTGTCGATCTACGAGATGGAGGAGGTAGTGATTGTATTGGCTTAACCTAATTTGGTTCCATTTGGTCCTTAGCTCATTGCTCTTGTGAGATTTTCTTTTCAAGCTTGATCTGCTTTCCAATGCCGTTATCTTGAATAAATTATTTTTTAAGAAAGATGACATGTTGACTCACAATCACATTATGATCTTCTAGAATGTAGAAATAATATCCTAATGATTCTTTAGGATATCCTATAAATCGAGCTCTAAAGGACCTAAAGTCTAACTTGTCCGCTTGTTGTCTTTTGACATGAGCTGGACAACCTCAAATTCTGAGATGACTCAGATTTGGTTTCTTGCCATGTCATATCTCATACGGTATGGTAGGAATAGTTTTAGAAGAAACCCTATTCAGTAAGTATATTACAGTTAACAAACAGTATCCTTAAAAAAAATTAGGAAGGTCTGTGAAGCTCATCATGGATCGGACCATATCTAATAGGATGCAGTTCCTCCGTTCTGAAATTTCATTGAGTTGAGGTATTTTAGGTGGAGTCCATTGAGAGACTATACCATTTTTCTTGAGATAGTCTAGGAATTCTCGACTAAGGTATTCACCTCCTCGATCTGATCGAAGAATCTTAATGAATTTTTTAGTTTGCTTTTCTGCTTCATGTCTGAATTTTTTGAACTTTTCAAAAGCTTCAGACTTGTGTCTTATAAGATACACATATCCATACCTAAATAAATCATCGATAAAGGTTATGAAGTAGACACAGTTGCCTTTAGCCGGCACATCAAATGGGCCGCATACATCAATATGTACTAGGGCAAGAAGATCCATGGCCCTTTCTTCATGTCCTACAAAAGAGAGTTTAGTCATTTTGCCATGAAGATAAGATTCATAAATTAGATATAACTCAAAAGACAATGGATTCAATAGCCTAATTTTTTCTAATTTGTTAATCTTATCTTCTGCTATATGACCTAGTCTTAGGTTCCATAGATACCTATCGTTTGGACTATCCCTAGGTCATTTCATGGCATTCATATTTTATTTGATATTAAAAATAGATACATCAATATGTAACTGATAAAGACCATTAACAAGAAAACCACTTGTAGTTTTATTTCTTTCATAAAGAATGTTACAATGGTCCTTAAGAAAACTAATTACATAGCTTTCTAGTGCTAAGCATGAAACAAAAATCAAATTCCTACTTGCAGCAGGCACATAATAATAGTTTTTTAATACTAAGTCTAAACCAGATGGTAGTCGAAGAGAATATGTTCCCACGGCCATGGTAGTAACTCTTGCTCCATTTTCCACGTGCAGGATCATCTCACCATCCCTCAGCCTTCTGCTATCCTCAAGATCCTATATGAAAGTGTACAAATAAGCACTAAAATCAGAGTCAAGCACCCAACTGGATGCAGAAGAAATCATAAGGTTAGACTCAATAACGAGCATACCTCCAGAAGGACCTACCTCCTTATTCTTTAGGGTGGCCAGGTAAGTAGGACAGTTTTGCTTTCAGTGGCCGTCATTGTTGCAATAAAAATATTTTTCTTTGTCAGCAGCCTTCTTCTTCAGCTCTGTCTTTTCTTCTTTTCTCCTTCCACCTTCTACTTTTTCATAGACTTCTTTTTTTTTTCAAAAGATTTTCTCTTGGAAGAAGTCCATTCCATAGCAAGCACTAAGCCTTTAGAATCTTTCATAGAAAGCTCAGTAGTAACCAACATATTCATAAGTTCGGTCAGAGAATTTTGAAGTTTATGCATATGGTAGTTTATGATGAACTACCCATATGCATCAGTCAAGGATTGCAGAATTATATCATTCTACAGATCCAGGTCCAACTTCATTCTGAGCTTCTCAAGCTCTTTCAAGTTCTTGATCATCATCAGACAATGATCTTGGACCGACTGTCCATCATGTATTTTAGCCTTGAAAAGTCATTTAGTGACTTGATACTTGGCTGTGCGACTCTGTTCACCAAAATCTCTTATAGGTGAGCCAACATTTGATGGACAATCTTGATATCTTCATGTTGGCACTGAAGCTCATCAGACATTGAGCCGAACATGTAGTATATAGCCTTGTTATCTTCGTCTGTCCACTTTTCAAGAGATGCTCTCTATTCAATGGATGGACGAGCTGGTAAGGTGGGAGGATCCTGGTCCAATACATGAGTTAACTTCTCGAAATTCAAAATAATTTTGAAGTTTTGGAGCCAATCCTTATAATTAGATCCGGTCAGTCTATGGATGTCCAGGATACATGCTAGTAGGTTGGACACAGATATTTTTCTATAGAGAATCAAAATTTTTAGTTAGATATTATAATTAAGACTTGACCAATTTATTTAAAAATTTTATTTTTAAATAAATTAGCTCTCACTATTTTCTCAAATTCCCATACTTTCTCTGTAGAGATGCGAAAATCTTCATGATTAACAATTTTTAGTGGGTGGTGCGGTCCTACCAACTGACTCATCACCTCACCTAATAGTTATTGGTGATGGGTTAGCCAATGAGTGAACAACTCTTATTCAATGATTCTCTAATCATGGTGCACCCAAACTTGGTCTCTAATTTATGAATCTCACCATGTCCGAAATATTGATCCACTCCTTAGTTAAGTCAGACCCACCATTTGCATAGATTGGATTCCTAATTGAGTCTCTCACCATATCTGAAATATTAAGCCCAATCCATCCTCCAGCCTATAGCATCCAATGCCTAATAGATATGATTGCATCTTTTTGGTGCAACTGAACCACTGTAACCAGTCAAGAATAATCAACTCCGAAAAGGGCCTGCACATCTATAATGGTGGAAGACCTTAATCTTTTCTTAGAGAGATTTGATTTAGGTCTCATTAAACTAGATTTGACATAGTCATAACCATTATGACTAACCTAGTGGTATGGGTTAGCTCGAATTATTGACCACCTCAGATTAGGACTGAGCCAACAAATATGGTCAGGTAAGTGAGACTGATGGAAGAAATATGCTATTAACTCGACAAGAATGTATTCGAGTCGAGTAGCTCTTAATTAAAAATTAGTCGATCCTATCTATCAAACTTATCTTAGACACCAAATTGTTGAGCTAGAACCAATCGGGTTAGCCTACAAACCAGACTCTAACCATTGAGCCTAATTAGGTCTTAGCTTGATCGATCACTCACGTGACTCGATCTTGATCCAGACTTAATTCTATTAGGCTGATCAATTTAAGCATTGTTGATCCCATCTAACTAACTCTTGATTCAGTTTGATCAATTGCTTAGACCTAATTAAGCTACCTAAGTCCGAACCCAATTTTATGAATATGTCTTAAATCTAAAATTCTTAATTTTAGATCTAACAAATATTTCATAATATTAATTCTTAATTAAATTCAGGGTTCAAAAATAAAATATATAAATAAAATTCTAGGATTTCAGGATCTAGAATTTTGTAGAAAGTAAGTTCTTGATTTTTGATTAAGGATGAACGCACGCACCCCTACACATCATAAGAACACTCTATCGAATGGAAGGAGAGGACATTTAAACTCTATTTTGTTCTTATGATCGGACGACCAAGAAGAATGTCTTAATCAAAAATATAAATCTATAAAATTATTTAGATCTACATCATATATCTCACATATAAAAATTGATCTAACTTTATATATATTTTGCATACATCTCATGTATCATATCATGTGTATTTTTAGATCTAAATTATCTTATAATTTATCTAAAAAATTAAATTTAAATTGATCACATCAAAATAAATTCTAATCTAGATAATTATGTAAAACTTTCTACAACTAGTCTAAACATGCATTCATCATATCTCATATGATCCAAAAATTAAATAATTTTATTTACTATTTTTTAGATCTTATTATAATATTTATAATATTAAAAAATAGTAAATAAATAGATCTAAAATTATAACTTAATCAAATTAAATTATGAACATACAAGACTATGTATAGAACAGTTCTATTTTACAACTAGTCATGTATCTTGTAAAACTTAGATCTAAATTATTTAATTTTAATTTTTTTGATTTCAGATCTAATCATATCTTATGTGATATCTAAAATTACCTAATTATTAGATTAAAATTAAAATAAAATTAGATCTAAATAATTTATTAGAACCTGGCTCAGATATCAATTGAAGAAGAAATCCTGATTTTCTGGATCAGGTTCGTTCAGATCTGATTGGATCAAGAAAGATATTTTAAAAGCTTTTCTTTTGAATCTAAATTAGATCTAAGATATGTTAGATTTAATTTTATAGATCTAATAAAATAAAATAAAAAAATTAAATTTAATTTAATTTTATATCTTTTGTTGGATAATCAGATTATCCTGTGATGATCCTACTAATTGCCTGAAGTTCTGGATCTAGCCATGCAAGCACTTAATCTTTATCGGTATCCACTCGGACTGGATCTGAAGATCTTCTCCTTTATCACCTCTCCAAATATCAAATTTGGATCTGATTTGGAGGATCTTCAAAACTCCTTTTGAAGATCTGAAATTATCTCTTGCAGTAGTACTATTTTCTTCCTTTCTCGTCACCATTCTCTTGCTTGGATCCCACCAAACTGAAGCCCAAATCTCCTTGGGCGTGGAGAGGAGAGAGAGGATCAGAAGATGGTGTGGAGGAGGGAGAGGGGAAGCCTTGGGGCATGGACTAAGGGAGAACTTTTATAAAGCTTGACGCAGATAGGATTTATATAGACCCTGCTACGCCATGTAGTGCCACATCATCCCGGCTAATCACGTTGCTTCATGCAATCAGATCTAAATCTGATTGATTGAATAACATCATCTGATCCAATCATATGAGAGCCCCCTCAAATCATCCTTAGGTGGCGCCAAGACTAGTTAAAACTGAGTCTTAGGCGCTCACCTAAGTTGATTCCAAAAAGCAACCTAGAATTCCATCTGTATGGGACTCCAGGCATCCCTATCCATAGGCGCACGCCTCCCTAGGCATGCACCCTCTCCTTTCCAATTTCTAGCAAGGGGACAAGCCCTTATCTACTTTCCTATGGGTGCATGACACATGGGCAGATGTCTAAGTGTCAAAAGTCAACGTTTGACCAAAGTTAAAAGACAAGAATTAGTAGGTGATAAAAAATGATAGGTGTTGTCTCAAATTTATCTCATAAATTAAGACAACCCTTTTTTGATCTGGATAAGCTCATAAATTAAGACAACCCTTGTCTCAAATTTATCTCATAAATGGTAGGTGTTGTCTCAAATTTATCTCATAAATTCATCATAAGGCTGCTCCTCATCCACCGAGGTAGATAGATTCTCTCTTGGTGCAATCCAATTCCTACAATGAACATGCTATAGCCAACATACACCTCATAATTTTGTATGGCTCGGAGATCGAGTCATAGTGTAGTCAAACTATAACATCCTCAAGATGAACTACCGATGCACCTCAGCTCAAAGAATCAGATACACCACTGCAGCTTCGAGCTAGTCATCGATGAGAAGGTAGACTTTCTTATAACTGCTCGAGGTGGTCATGCTCAGTGCCCTCGTTCTCTAACGAGTACCTATACTCTCGCTCCAGTGTCTCTGCACTATAGACTAAAGACTCATCTATTATAAAAAAATGATTGTACACCAACCTTTTGGATCAATCACCATCCTCATGATGATCCTACGATCGAAAGCATTTTATGAGTTAATAATGAAAATTCTTGTCTTAAATTTTTAACTCTTGAAAATAAGAATTATCATTATCATTAACTCAAGGAATGTATCATAGATACTAAATACACATTTATGATAGAAAATAATCTATTTTATTATTTATGGTCAAAATTATAATTTTGCTCTTAGATATGTATTCAAGTGTCAGACAATTTTGGCTTCTAGGGCACATATATCTAACATTCAAGCCATCTCCAAAAAATTTTAAGACATCTCCAAGCAGTTCGGCATGCTAGCACAATGCTCTGGCATAGATTCGAGAGGACTCGAGATCTACTCGAGTCATATCTATCTCAGAAGATAGAAATCTTATTTTTGTGCACTGAGACCAAGATGACTTGAAGTCTTTTCGAGAGGTCTCGAAGTCACGGTGAGACGTCTCCATCGAAATCAAGAGGACTTAGTCTCAAGGTGTAAAAATTTTTAGAAAGCTATTTTTCGGGCACATGAGAACAAGATGACTTATGGAGAAACTGAGAGGACTCAAAGTGGAACGAGACGTCTCGAGAGAAATCGAGAAGTCTCGAAACATGCTGACAGCCTTCAATGGAAAGTTCTGCAATGCACTTTTTTCATCTCCAACAGCTAGTTCTCACCTCTAATGATCAGATTCTGGACTTTAATCATTTCAAGCTTGATGGGAATGGTCCAGATATAAAGGAAGAGAAGTGAAACATTTGAGAAAACAAGAAAAAGAGAGAAAGATATAGAACACCCTCTTTTTACAAGAGCATACCTATTTTCATCAAATATTCTCTCAAGCTTTGAAGTGATCTCAAGTGCATTAACACCCAGCATTAAAGAAGACAATTATCAAGCTACATCGATAACAAATCAGCTCAACTAAGGAGCATTCTTCTGTTGTAAAATTCTATTTATTTTTGATTGTGTATTTAGTTTCAGCAGAGGCTGAAACTAAGGGATTGGGTTAATCCATCCCTTTAATTAGATTGTGTTGCCTTAGTTAAGGCTTGTAAAGATTGTGGTTGGTGAATCTAAGATAAAACCAACTAGATTTTGGGATAGTGAGCTTCAAAAAACTATCCGACTATAATCTTGAGGGATTATAGTAAAATTTTTAAGAGTCTTACTTAAGGAGTGGACGTAGATACTGGGAGTATACCAAACCACCACTATAAGAAAAAGGATAATTAGCTATGCAACAAAAGCATAGCTAAATCTCGAAAAAGCATCGCTAATTATTTCTATCGACATAAAAAGCATCAGTAAAAATTCGTTAGCAAAAGTGCCATCATTGATATCATTTATCGATGTTTATAAATTTTTATTGGAAAAAATCATTTTATTGATGTTAAAAGAAATGTTGGTGATTATTTTTAGCTATGCTAACTAAGTGTTGGAAAAAACATATTTAACGATGTAAAATAAACATCAAAAATAGAATTTTACCTACGTAAGCTAAGCATCGGCAAAAATATTTTTATCAATGAATATTTACATTGGGAAATCAAGATGTCCCTACACTAATCAAACATCAAAAAAATAAATTTTTTGCGATGCAAAGGCAATGTCGGTAATCTATTAGCGATGCAATGTTTACATCGCCAATGTCTGATTTACCTACATTTATTTTACGTCGACAAATATTTTGCAATATAAACTTACATCGGCAATTGATAAGTATGGATAAAGGTGGCATGCTGGCATGCTGTTTGATGATGGTTACTTTGGATTTACCTACGTTTCTTTTACATCGATAAATATTTTTCAACATTAACTTACATCGATAATTGTTAAGCGTGGCTAAAGGTGGCATGCTGGAACGTTGTTTGATGATGGTTTGAATTTATCGATGCTAATTAGCATCACTAGAACTCTTTATCTACGCATCTTTTTGCATCACTAATTATTTTTAATAAAAAAATAATTTTATTTATGCCAATTTTTTAAAACCTATAGATAAGTGAACATAATATATATCTTCTTCATTTTCACTTTAAAGCCTCTAGACAAATAAACACATGCCAAAATCAAATCCATTCAATTTAAAACATCCA
Source organism: Cocos nucifera (assembly GCA_006176705.1). Classification (NCBI taxonomy): domain Eukaryota; kingdom Viridiplantae; phylum Streptophyta; class Magnoliopsida; order Arecales; family Arecaceae; genus Cocos; species Cocos nucifera. Next base: position 788,895 of record QRFJ01000292.1, read on the forward strand.
TATAAAATCATGTATATATACAAAATATCGTATATACAACCAATGTAAAAGATAGATATAATCATAAAGGATGTCATATAAAAAATATATACATAAAAAAAATAAAACTCCATATGTTCAGCCACATATCATAGATCTACATTAAATTAAAAAATTAAGTTAGCAAGCTAATTATCTACTAAATGATGAAAATATATTGATTAAAACTAATGTAAAATAATATTGATCATAGAGGATACCTATCATCATCATCAATAGAGTCCTAATTATAAGCAACAACAGGATCATCAGAAGTCAGTGGGAGGGGCATACAGCGACATAACTCATCGAGCTTCGCTTCAAATATTGCAAGCTGGGATGAAAGCTCAGCATTAGCCTGCCATAGGTCCACTATCTCCTTTTGATGTCTCCTCTAGGTTTCAGCATGTCTCCTCTCTGCCTCATGTAGACAAGCATCCCAAGAAACATGTACTGCTTGAGAGGAGTTAGGGCCACAACCCCATATCCCAATCCTGTAACATAGTTAGGTCTCCTACCAATCACCTCATCATAGATATCATCATCTGTGGGTGGGGTGGAGCTCTCAATGGGGGGCTGGGATTGTATCTTTATCATCTGCTCCTAATTAATGAAAAAAATAAATATAATCAAAAGTCTAAACTTTTTAATGAAATTAAAATAGAACTTAATCAATTAATACTCACATATCTCTTTCTAGTCTCGGAGAGCCACTCGCCCATCGCCTAGTGATGGGTCCTTTAGTAGACGTCAATCCATCGAAACAGCTATCCTATCTCAATGTCCTCTAAAATTTATGAATGTAAGTATACAGACACAGACATATTCTAATAAATCATTAAATATGTATATATATGTATACTTACTAGCTCATATTGATACTGTGCAAATGACTTCAATCCATCACAATCCATCATCATGAGCCTCGATCGACTCTGTGAGGCCTTTTTGCAAAAGGCCTAATAAGTAAATGCAATCAAGATATTAATGAACATATTACAATGCCATATCAATTCAATAATCAATATTTTTATTATATATAATAGTTATATCCGATATGCAGGATCCTCGTATTTGGTGTAGAGGAGATCCTAGTCAGGATATGATACACTCCTGTACGGTGTTTCACATGCTGCTACCACCTCGCATACATGAAAGACCTCCTTCCAGTGGCTATGGAGCTCATATTTGAATCCTCTAAGCAACCTCCCCATATACTCAAGGATAGCCTCCCGCACGCATGGGGTATCAATCTTCTCGATATTAAAATCATGCTGCAAAAATAATATACAATATATGAGATTAAAAAATAAAAATTAAATAATTATCAAATAAATATAAATAAATAAATAAATTTATATTTAAAAAAATATAACATAATTTATATTTAGTTACCTACAAATGGCCGAGGAGGATCTGCTACTATGGCCTCGTAACTCTATGCCAATCAAATAGCGTCAGGAGAGCGTACGATCAGATAATAATGCCAACCTCACACACATACGATTCCCTCATGTGGCGCTCAGGTGGTATGATATATTCCGATGGGATGACAATCCTCATCCTCTCCTCAGGATGTGCCCTCCTCCACTCTAGCTTCTCATTTTTGGCAGCTCCATAAGTCCACCTAATCATAGTATCAGCAACTGCAGCAAAATAAAAACTTAAAATTAGTTATTTATACATGATAAAAATTTAAAATAAATATAATATAAAAAACTATAATATATAAAATCAATCTATCATAGTAGAAGATGATGTGCCTGTCTCGAAAGTATGCTGTTGAGATAAAGAGGTACCAACATCTCTATTGGTGTAGAAACTGGTCGTCGCCGAAGGTCGCTGGAGTCGAGGCCGTTGAGGTCGCCGTCGGGGACTTGCAAAATAGAGTCCCATCCGGAGCCGGTGGGGGGTGGCTCCGGCAGGACCCTCCGACGCTCAAGTCAGCTCTGGCCAACAGGAATGGAGTGCTCGGGAATGAGTTTCGGAGCTTAGAGAAGAAGAGGAGAGCTTAGAGATCAGAGAGATTAGAGTTAGCGTATCTGGACGGGTCCTTTTTATAGCGGAGCTTGATGGTGACAGCTGCAGCCGCGTGCTGGTGGGCCGCTCGAGGTTCGACGGAGCCAATCTCATGGGAAGGTAACATGTGCGGCGGATTGATGGTGACAGCCATCGTCGCCTCATAGCGGGTCGCTATCACTCGCGATGGACTGATGGTGATGGCTGCAGAGCTTGCGACGGACTGATGGTGATGGCCGCAGAGCCAGCCGAATGAAGGGTTGAAGGCCTTCGTCGTGTGCCCATTTCGAAGGAGTTCGGGCTTCTGAAGAGGAAGCTTGGAGGAAGTTCGGCTCCCATAGGCGTTTGATTGGAGGTATGCAGCTAAGGCTCGTCCGCTGAGGAGTTCGGCAACTGAAAATCCGAAGCTCGACCGTTGGAGAGTTCGGTCGAATGTTGGACTTCGACTGAGGCTCGTCAGTTGAGGAGTTCGGCCGCTGGGAATCCAAAACTCGACCGTTAGAGAGTTCGGCTGGCTGTTGGACTTCGACTGAGGCTTGACCACTGTGGAGTTTGAGGAGCTCGATCGCTACGAAGTTCGGTCGGCTGAACGGGTTGGAAGAAGCTCGGCCGCTGGGGGTTCGACCAAAGCTCGGCTGCTTGGAGTCCAAGGAGCTTGGGCGCTAAGTAGTTCGGCCGGCTATAGGAGTTCGGCTAAGACCCGTCCATCGAAGCTCTTCCACGGCTACAGGTTGCCGTCGAGCTAGACTTCGGCGGGAGCGAAATTTATCCCCAACACTAGCCCCCCCACTCCCGAGTTCGAAAATCGAAGGAAGGGAGTATAGGAAAGGCGACTGTTAAAGTCTTCCTCTGAGCTTTGAGCTGGCCTAGGTCGAAGCTCGGAGGAGATCTCATCTCCAGTCGAGGTTGAGGGAGCTTCGTCCACTGCGATCGAAGTCGAAGGTTGCGCTCCTCGGGGGCGACATTGTCTCTTACAGTCGAGGTTGACACGATTGCTTTCTCCAGCCGAGGCCGAAGCTGAAACTCTCCAGTCGAGGTTGTCACGGTCGCTCGGGAGAGATCTTATCTCTAGCCGAGGTTGATGCTCGCGTTAGGACGAGGTTCTCCTCCTGTTCCTAATCGAGGTTGTCCATGGTCGCTCGGAAGAGATCTTATCTCTAGCCGAGGTTATCAACGATCGCCCGGAAGAGATTTTATCTCTAGCTGAGGTTGACTCGGTCGCTCGGGAGAGATCTTATCTCTGGCCGAAGTGGTTGCTCGAGAGAGATCTCATCTCTGACCGAGGTAGCTTTTCGGGAGAGATCTTATCTCTGGCCGAACTGCTCGGGAGAGATCTTATCTTTTTGGCTGAGTTGGCTCGGCTCGGAGAGATCTCATCTCTAGCTGAGGTTGCTTTTCGGAAGAGATCTTATTTCTGGTTGAACTGCTCGGGAGAGATCTTATCTCTAACCGAGGTTGCTTTCCGGAAGAGATCTTATCTCTGATCGAACTGCTCGGGGAGAGATCTCTCATCTCTAGCCGAGGTTATTTTTTGGGAGAGATCTTATCTCTGACCGAACTGCTCGGAAGAGATCTTATCTCTAACCGAGGTGGTTGTTCGGGAGAGATCTCATCTCTGGCCGAGGTTGCTTTTTGGAAGAGATCTTATCTCTGGCCGAACTGCTCGAAGAGATCTTATCTCTAGCCGAGGTGGTTGCTCGGGAGAGATCTCATCTCTGGCCGAGGTTGCTTTTCGGGAGAGATCTTATCTCTAGCCGAGGTGGTTGCTCGGAAGAGATCTCATCTCTAACCGAGGTGGTTGCTCGGGAGAGATCTCATCTCTGGCCGAGGTTGCTTTTTGGGAGAGATCTTATCTCTGGCCGAACTGCTTGGGAAGAGATCTTATCTCTAGTCGAGGTTGCTTTTCGGGAGAGATCTTATCTCTGACCGAACTGCTCGGGAGAGATCTTATCTCTAACCGAGGTGGTTGCTTGGGAGAGATCTCATCTCTGGCCGAGGTTGCTTTTTTGGAAGAGATCTTATCTCTGGCCGAACTGCCCGGAAGAGATCTCATCTCTAGCCGAGGTTGCTTTTCGGAAGAGATCTCATCTCTGGCCGAACTGCTCGGGAGAGATCTTATCTCTAGCCGAGGTGGTTTCTCGAAAGAGATCTCATCTCTGGCCGAGGTTGATGCTCGCGCTAGGATGAGGTTCTCCTCCTGTTTCTAACCAAGGTTGTCCACGGTCGCTGGGGAGAGATTTTATCTCTAGCTGAGGTTGTCAACGGTCGCTCGGGAGAGATCTTATTTCTAGCCGAGGTTGTCAACGGTCGCTTGGGAGAGATCTTATCTCTAGCCGAGGTTGACTCGGTTGCTCGGGAGAAATCTTATCTCTGATCGAGGTTGTTGCTCGCGTTAGGACGAGATTCTCCTCCTGTTCCTAATGGGCTATTATTGACTGCTTCTTCCTAGCAGCGCATCCCCTTTCAAGGTCGAGGTAGCGTTGTTCCTCCGCGTTTCTTCGGCGATAAGTCCCGGGGTGGACGACCTCCTCATGCTGGCCTTCTCAATTTGGTGCAAGCTCTTGTTGCTGGGAGATGACGAATTGCTGATGTACCAAGCTCCTCCCAGGGGCAATATGGATGATGCCGTAAGGTGGCCGACCTCCTGGCGATCTCTGACAATGGCAGCGCCCTTGGCCGATCTTTTTCTACTTCAGGTTGGTGCTGGAGAAATTTACCCAGCCATCTCTTTTTGACGAGCTCTTCAATTTCGTCTTGAAGCTGAATATATTCCTTAGTGGCGATGGTAGGGGCATTACTCGCTTTGATCGCGCACGCTTGGGGAGGCCGTGGTCCTTCCGATCTTGGCAGCTGGTCAGAATTTGAGTTCGAGGAGCGTTGTGGGGGGCGCAGCCGTGGAACCTTTCGGGAGGAGGGCTTCTTCGCGCCCCTCTGTTGGGGCTTCCTCGACGGCGAGTTCGAGGAGTTCGGATCCGCCTATTTTCGGAGGGGGTCTGTGAGCACGACCGAACTTCATTTCGTTCGAAAACCTGCGGTGCCACTTCGTCGGGGCTTCCTTGGAGTCATACTCGAGAGGGAGTCCTCGCTTATCCTGGGGCGGTTATGAGCTCGGCCGAACTTCGTCTCACCTTGTATGAAATCTTTGTAGGGGGCTTCCTTGGTGGCGTACTCAAGCGGAAGTTCGGCCTCACTTATGCCGAACTTCATTCCGCTTGATGAGCTTCGAGATGGAGTTCGACCTCACTTGTGCCGAACTTCATTCTGACCTCCTGGTGAAACCTTCTGCGGAAGATCTTCTGCTCTCCGTTTCTCCTTCCTAAGGGCGATCGGTATGCCCAAATGCTCTTCCTCAAGGCCGGTTCCTCGCGTCCTCGTGGCGGGTTCGCTGACAAAATCTTCGCCAAAGGTTGTCGCACAGCCTGCATCATCTCGGCGGGATCGCGAACCCGACCAGCAGGTTGAACTGCTCTACAGCTGCGGTGGCTTTGGGTGGAGCCTGGGCCGCCGGGGTTGCAACGGGAGCAGATGTACCTGACGCGTAGGACGTCAATCGCCGAGTCGAAGCTCTCCTAGAGGCATTTTCTCTTTGGGAGAGAAAAGGAAGATCTCCGGAGAGGGAAGAGAAGAGTCGCCGAGCACTCCTTTAAGAACAAGGGAACCTCGAAGGTTCAGGCCCTCCTTCTAGCGCCAATCTGTTGGTGCAGAAACTGGTCGTCGTCGGAGGTCGCTGGAGTCGAGGCCACTGAGGTCGTCGCCGGGGACCTGCAAAATAGAGTCCCATCCGGAGCCAGTGGGGGGTGGCTCCGGCAGGACCCTCCGACGCTCAAGTCAACTCTGGCCAACAGGAATGGAGTGCTCGAGAATGAGTTCCGAAGCTTAGAGAAGAAGAGGAGAGCTTAGAGATCAGAGAGATTAGAGTTAGCATATCTGAAGGGATCCTTTTTATAGTGGAGCTTGATGGTGATAGCTGCAGCCGTGTGCTGGTGGGCCGCTCGAGGTTCGACGGAGCCAGTCTCGTGGGAAGGTGCCGTGTGCGGCGGATTGATGGTGACAGCCATCGCCGCCTCATAACGGATCGCTATCACTCACGGTGGACTGATGGTGATGGCTGCAGAGCTTGCGGTGGACTGATGGTGATGGCCGCAGAGTCAGTCGAATGAAGGGTTGAAGGCCTTCGTCGTGTGCCCATTTCGGAGGAGTTCGTGCTCCTGAAGAGGAAGCTTGGAGGGAGTTCGGCTTCCATAGGCATCTGGCTGGAGGTATGCAGCTAAGGCTCGTCCGCTGAGGAGTTCGGCCGCTGGAAATCCGAAGCTCGATCGTTGGAGAGTTCGATCGAATATTGGACTTCGACTGAGGCTCGTCAGCTGAGGAGTTCGGCCGCTGGGAATCTGAAGCTCGATCATTGGAGAGTTCGGCTGACTGTTGGACTTTGGCTGAGGCTCGACCGCTACGAAGTTCGGCCGGCTGAACGGATTAGAAGAAGCTCGACCGCTGGGGGTTCAACCGAAGCCCGACTGCTTGGAGTCCAAGGAGCTCGGGCGCTAAGTAGTTCGGCTGGCTGTAGGAGTTCGGCTAAGATCCGTCCGTCGAAGCTCTTCCGCGGCTACAGATTGCCGTCGAGCTAGACTTTAGCGGGAGCGGAATTTATCCCCAACAATCTCCATGTCGGTCCTCCCGTCAGATCATCCTCCTAGTGGCATAGCTTAAAATCAGTTATTTATAAATAATAAAAAATTAAAATTAATAAATTAAATAAAAAAACTATAATATATAAAAATCAATCTATCATGGCAATAGATATGTAACTGCCTGATCAGCAGACTGTTGCTCAAATGGAGAAGCACCGACAACTCCATGTGGGCTTCTCCTTTGAGATCGTCCTTTTGGTGGCATGTTTGTATCAAACAACATATTAAAATTACATCAATACTTAATGATTTATGAAATATAAGATATATGAGTTTTTTAAAAAATCATATATTATTTTTTAATGTCTATATCTTCATCAGGAAAATTATCGACATCTTCATCATGATAATCCACTAATATATAATCTTTCTCGTCATCATTTATAAAGTTATCATCATAATCCTTCGACACATTCAGATTTAATTCACTAACATTAATATTATCAGGTTGCACGTTATCCCTAATCAGAGGAGATGTGCTTTCAATGTCGGCACTACACTGTTTCAAATCATCTGTATTCTATTCCTCCTAAAAGAAATCCTCATCTATTTCTATCTTAGAATGAATATATATGTTGTAAACACCCTTTGGTGCAATCTTTTATATAATATGTCATTCACCCTTATATCTTATATCTTTTAGGTATAATACCTGCTTTCAAAATGGTAGCATGTTTTCGCAAAGTTGATGCTTGTGAAGTATGCATCTTTATGAAAATCCATCCTATTATTGCTGATATCCCACCATTGATATTTAAATAGATAAACAAATTATTTTGACCCATATCTTAATTGTATAATGTTCATTAGGATATCATAATATTCAATCTCATTATCTCCTTAAGTTTTCAACATCAAAATATCACTATTTTGAGTCCGCCGCTGCATATCAAGCTCCTTTGTATGAATTCTCATACCACCAATAATACATGAGCTATAACATAAAATCCTAAGATCGAGGTGGCATGCTAATCATATAATTCCTTGATTCCACCATCTTTTTTTATTATAATACATTAACATCATCTACAATAACATATATATAAGTTATGATAAATCATCTCTGTGTACGTTATATGTAATAAAAAATTGAATAAAATTGCTATAGTACTTACACATTGTCTGAACCAAGCTACGAACTTTCTTCGATGTCGTCCCTCAATATCTCTATTATTTTATTATAATAATATATCTTTATACTTTCTATAATAAATATATACTTATTATTTATTTTATCTCATGAAAAGTATATAATATTGATTATGTAAACATAGTTACTCTATAAAATGATAGATTTTTTCATAATTATTTAGTACATAAAAATATGCCAGCTCATGCTTTTCTATGTCCATATATTTATACTTTTTTCACGAATAGTATAAATATTAATCTTAAAAATAGATAATGTAGATTTAGGCTCGGTTCACTCTCTATCTGCATTGTGCTCTTTATGATTGAATCATGTTTTTACATCATCGAGATACATCGAACAGAATATAAGACACTATGAAAATATATGCTTTCGTAATTGATCCTTCTGGACGTGCCTTATTTCATACATATTATTTCAACTTATATAAGAATTTGCACATACATAATGATAAAAATAAATATAAAAAATATATAATTATTTTTTTATTATGATTGTAAATTAAGTAAAAAATTTAGCTTTTTTATAATATTATTATTATTCAATAGGATACATCTATTGGTACTGAACTAACCTAGCAAGTAAAGCTTCTTTTGGAAGGTGACAACCAAGTATACCATAATATCAAAAAATGATGGCAATTTTTTTTTTTGATCTTACACAGTAATAGGATAATGTCTGATTGAAGCTTCTTAAGTATATCAACTTGAAATTTTTGATAATATAATTTTTGAAAGAAAATATTCAATTCAATAAGTGCATTTTGTACCTCTAGGATGGAGAAGCTACGCATCACAATAGATATCAGACACTGTAACATAACAAGAGAGTCGTGACTATTCATACCTGAGATACTGAGGTCTTTCAAGTTTACACGGCTTAAAATATTGTAGGTAAAACCATCAGAAAACTTTATGATTTTTAACCACTCATAGAAATTTTTTTTCTCATCTCCATGCAATATATAACTTGCAGTTAGTATTAAGAATTTTCCACCATTACAGGGCATCAAGTGCAACTCATGCCATATTCCCATTCTTTCTAAGTCTAGCCAAGAATTTGGATTATCCTTTATTTTTTTCTTGATGTTAATAAGTATCCCAATAACAATATCACAAATATTCTTCTCAATGTGCATGACATCCAAGCTATGATGGACTAGGAGATGTTGCCAATAAGATAATTCAAAAAATATGCTCCGCTTCATCCAGTTCAACTTTGATTTATTACGTTTTTGCTTGCGACCTCCAGAAACTTTGTCGAATTTGACACTACCATTGGCCTCTAGTTGTGCCAATATGTCATTTTCGCTTATCACAAAAGGTGGCTTACGTATCTCTAACTTTTCATTGAAGCATCAATTTTGACAGATTCTCCAAAAATGATTAGATGGTAAAAATCTGTGATGATCCATATAGACAATTTTTCTTCTATGCTTCAGTCCAACAGAACAGCTATCACCGTTACAAATTGGACATGCCAAATATTTTTTTATGCTCCATCCAGATAAGTTGCCAAATATCAAAAAATTATTAATTATCCACATTATCATTGCATGTAATTGAATTTTTTTATTAACTGAATTATATGTTACAATACCAATCTTCCAAAGTTCTCTTAATTCATCGATTAAGGATCGTGGATAAACATCTATCTTATTACTAGGAGCTCTAGGTTTAGAAATAAATAATGATAAAAATATAAATAGCTCTTTCATATATTTCTATAGTGCAACATTATACGGCATTAGCATAACCGACCATATACTTTTAGCATTGCTCATAGTGTCCCGAATGGATTGAAACTATCAGATGTTAGGCAAAGATGAATGTTGCGTGAGTTACTAGCAAAATGAGGATATTGTTTATCAAATTTTCTTCAAACTATAGAGTTTGCTGGATGACTAATGATGTTATCCTTAGAAATTCTCATCTCGTGATGCCATCTCATCACCTTGGTGGTCCTCGATGATTAATAAAGTCTTTGAAATCTTGGTGTTAATGGAAAATATCTCAAAATCTTGTGAGACCGCTTTTTACCTCTTTCGAAATCTTCAGTATACCTTGACTCACCACATTCTGGGCAATAATCTAAGTATTGATGCTCTTTATAAAATAATTCATAATCATTCTTGCATGCATGTATTGGTGTATAACCCAATCTAAGTTCATGCATATACCCTTTTTGCCTCTAAATATGATGTTGGAAGTTTTTCACCATTCGATAATGTCTCCTTGATGAAGTTCAATATAAAGTCAAACAACTTTTGACTTCAATCAAACATGGTTTTACCATGGAGAAGTTTTATCAAGTACTCAAGCATCGATAACTTCTTACAATTTGGATACAATGGCTCCTTGGCATCTCTCATGAGTTTTTCAAAATATCCATCATTTGTATTATTTGTACTGTCAGAAGAGTTATCAAAATATGCTCCTTCATATAAATCATCTAACATCTTATCAATGTCAATTGGTTCAGGCTAATAACCCATATATTGGTCTCTTATATTAGTAGGTCTACTTTTTTCATGCAAATCTCAGATAGTATACTTTGAATCCATACCCTAATTCAACCAGTGCTCCAATGCTGTATCCTTAGGCTTGAAGTAATTGTTGTGACACTCCAATAAGGACATGTGATTCTATTGGGATCATCAACTCTTTCTCATGCAAATCTTATAAAATTTCTAACATCTTATCGGTATTCAGATAAGATGATAGAGCGAGTATTTATTCAACTCTTATCAATATTTTTCATCTATCCACGAAAAATGTTCATCATTAAAGTATATGTTATTAGTAAGATTTTAAAAATGTATAATGCTATCCATTTCTAACAAATATGACCCTATCCCTTTTAGAAGAGCAATAATTTTATTATTATTATTAGTCAACATTTTATTTCATTATTATAAAAATTTCGACAGCATCTCTTCATGGTTCTCCAAGCATACGATATGAATACGGTGCCTATGCATCTTATCCAATATATATCCCAAGAACAGATAAGAGATAACTACTGAATACCACATAATAAAATAAAATATTGATTAATAATAATAATATTAAAGCTTTTTCAAAATGCTCGAAAATAGGGTATCCAAGAGTCGATCTTAATTAGAATCGATCATTGAACGAAAATCTACAGCTCAATGCAATTTAGCTACTATCTCTAAACATACATTCAGGAATGGTATCCTAATTTATCAAAAAAAGATAACTTTGCATTTTGGTAGAGTTTTGTCTAAAATATAGATATTTTCTATATTAAATTATAAACTTTAGTAGAGACTAAACTGTAACACAAAAAATTTTATATAATAAATTTCAAAAATTATGGGTCGGGCTCAAGAAGGGGTGTGGCCCGACTTGGCTTGATTCCAGTCCTATCTCCAGCAGACAATAGCTTAATCAATCAGTAGTCATGAAAAATCAACTTGTACCTAATAATAGGTAAAGAATATAATGGTTATTAAGTCTATTGTGATAAACAACAAACAACCAAGGACTTTAACTACCCACAATACAAGTGCAGGATTGCAACCTTATGATAGAGAAATTGCTAGCTACCATGAAAAGCCATTTATTTAAGACTACAACAAAATAAACAATTAAAGCAAGTTTATCTAAGACTACAATATTTAAATTATATTTATTTATCTAAGACTACAACAAAATAAATAATTAAATTATCTAAGACACAACAATCAAAATAAATAATCATTTATTTATTTAAAAAATAAATAAACTATTTAAATTATTTTTATTACAAAAAATAATTTTTTAAAAAAATTCTTTTACCTTTTCTCCTTCCTTCCCCTTCCCTCGCAAGCCGCAACCCTGGCTGCTCCACCCCCGACCCCCCGGTCGCTCTCGCCCCCGGCCCCCCGGCCGCCATCCCTAGCCCCGACAGTAGTCCCCTTCCCTCTCGACGTTGATGGCCATCCCCCCCCGAGCCTTGGTGGTCCGCCCGTGGTCTCCACGCGACTAACCCACCCTCCCCTCCCCCCGGGCCTCGGCGGCCATCGACAGGATCACAAAACCCCCCACCCCCTATGTGCAGCGTCCCTCCCACCCACGTGGCCCCTCCTCCCCCAAAATGCCTGAATTCGGGCCTGCTCTGATCACGATCCCAACCCTCAGCCCAGTGCCCCTCTGCCCCCCACCTCGCCAAACACCCCCCTCCCTCTTTCTCCGCCTGAGCAACCAACACCCCCCCCCACCCCCCAAACACCCCTGCTCCTCCCCTAAGGATCCTAAAAAAAAAAAAGATTTACCTTTTCAGGATAGTGGCACGGCGGCAATGACAATGGCTGAGGCACGGCGATGTCGGCGGTGGTGGCACGGTGGTGATGTCGGTAGCAGTAGCATGGCAACAACGAAGGCAAGGATGATCGATGGTGAGAGTGAGGGATCGAAAGAGAGAGAGGCAAATAGGAGGGCGGGAGTGGATTCGGGCCAGGAAAATAGGAGGGCAGTGGTGGGAGATGAAAACGCATTGAGGCTAGGGGCGAATTTCGTAAATATCTAAAGATGTTTACCAATAGAAAAATATGTCGAAAAAACTTTTACTAATGCAAAAACTAACGTCGAAAAAAAATCATTTACCGATGATAAAATAGCATTAGAGAACGTCTTATCAAAATAAAAAAAAAATTAATAAAAGTTTCCCAACATGAAGATTGCATAGATAATTCTAATAATTAGCTACATGAACAGAAAGTATAGGTAATTAACGTCATTACCGATGATAAAGAAATATCAAAAAATATTTTATGAAAAATAAAATATTTAATAAAAAATAAAAATTTTTAATGACTTAAATTTAATGTCAGTAAATAAGATTAATTATCTACATAATAATTTAATGTCAAAAATTTAGGTTATTTTCGACGTACATTTTACGTCGAAAAATATTTATTTATTTATTTATTTTTATTTTTCATAATAAAAATTTTTACCTATGCTATATTAGAGTTGACAAATATTTAACTAAAATTAAAAAAACAAAAATAAAAAGCATTTACCAATGCAATATTTCCATCAAAAATAACATAAATTTTCTATGTTAGCATTTTTCCATAGGTAATTACAATATTTTCCAATGTTAACTTTACGTCGCTAAAAGATTTTATTTATTTATTTATTTTTATTTTTTATGCAATATTTTTTTATGCTTCTTTGTTATCGACAATAAGTTTAATTACCTAGGTAACCAAAAAGCATAGGCAATTTGATATTGCCTATATTTTTTTATGTTGAATTTTTTTTAATTAAAATTTTTATTTTTATAAATAATTTATCATTATCTAAATAATTTATAAGTATAATTATAAAATTTAAAGTTTATCTTTATCATTCATTATCTAAATAATTATCGTTAGAGTATCGTCATTAAATTTTGCCTCGATCCAATAGCCCTAGCTAGTCGATCAATAAAATTTGATTTCAACATCTACGAATAATCAAATGTTGATCTGATAGATAGAGACCACCAATGAATCTAAAAATTTACAATAATGATCTCAGTGATATTTATAGCATACTATCAAAATTTTATCTCAATTGGATATCATTATCATGATCAATTTAGTGTGGAATGATTTCGATCGTTAAATAAAAATAAGTGATCAAAAAGTCAAACGATGTTCGATTATAAGATAATTTTTTAGATAAATGATCTTTGCTATTATTTTGAATATTTGTACGATGGTGATCGTAAATTTTAGACCATGCACATATGAACCATGCATGTTAAGCAGATTTTATAAAAGCATAAATATAATTACTTAAGGATATTTAGAATAAGTATCAAGAGACATATAGTTTTGAATTGCTTATATACGTGCATTTTGAATTTTATGATTACTACCATACAAATGATCAAAGTAGTAGTAAAGATCATTTATCTAAAAAATCATCTTATAATCGGACGTTGTATGATCTTTTGATCACTTATTTTTTATTTAATAATTAAAATTATTTTATACTAAATTAATTATGATAATAATATTTGATTAAAATAAAATTTTGATAGTATGCTATAAATATTATCAAAATTATCATTATAAATTTTTAGATCTATTGATGGTTTCTATCTATCAGATCATCATGTAGTCTTTTATGATCGTTGAAATCGAATTTTATTAATCGACATGTTAGGATAATTGGATCGAGACAGTCTTTTATGATCATATTCTAATAATAATTATTTATATAATAAATGATGAAGATAGTCTTTAAATTCTAAAATTATACTCATAAATTATTTAGATAATGATAAATTATTTATAAAAAAATAAAAAAAATTAAAAAAATTATCGATGCAAATTTAGCATAGGTAATAAGCTAATTACCTATGCAAGACATAAACCTAAAAAATTAGACTTATTACCTACACCAAAATAATGTTGATAAATTACTTATAAAAATAAAAAAAAATTAATAAAAAATAAAAATATTTTTTGATAATAATTTAGCATAGGCAATAAGCTAATTACCTATGCAAAAAAAAAGCGTAGGCAATTAGGATTATTGCTTACACTAATTTAATGTCGATAAATTATTTATAAAAATAAAAAAAATCAATACAAAAGAAAATTTATCGATGCAAATTTTGTATAGGCAATAAGGTTAATTACCTATGAAAAATATAATCTTAGGCAATTAGACTTATTGTCTATGTAAAAGTAACATCGATAAATTATTTATAAAAATAAAAAATTAATAAAAAATAAAAGTATTTTTCGATCATAGTTTTGCAAAGGCAATAAGGCTAATTACCTATGCAATGAAAAAGCATAGGCAATTAGATTTATTGCCTATGCTAAATTAACATTGAAAAATATTTTTTTATATTAATTTTTTTTTATTTTTATAAATAATTTATCGATATTCTATTAGCATAGGCAATAAGTCAAATTCTCTACTGTTATGTTTTGCGTAGGTAATTAATCTTATTGCCTATGCTAAATTAATATTGATAAATTATTTATAAAAATAAAAAAAAATAATATAAAGAAATATTTATCGATGCTAATTAAGCATAGATAATTTGGTTAATTACCTACGCAAAACATAACAATAGGCAATTTGACTTATTGCCTCTGCTAACAGAATGTTGATAAATTATTTATAAAAATAAAAAAAATTAATACAAAAAAATATTTTCCAACGTTAATTTAGCATAGGCAATAAGTCTGATTATCTATATAATTTGTATTAGTAGGCAATTACTCTTATTTTCTATGTTAAATTATCATCGATAAATTATTTATAAAAATAAAAAATAAATAAAAATTAAAATATTAGCCGATGCTAGTTTTTCGTAGGAAATAAAATTAATTACCTACGAAAAATATAAGCATAGAAAATTAAACTTATTACCTATGCTAAATTAGTGTTGGCAAATGTTTGTCAAAAATTAAAAAATCAAGACAACTTATTATCGATGCATTTGGTTTAAATGCCAACACAATAGTTACATTGATAATTATATTTTTCGACATTTAGTTTTTAGCATAGCTAATTATGCTAATTTGCTAATTTTGTCAATTTTACCAATGTTTTGTATTATGTGTAGCTAATTATGCTCATTAGCTACACAAAATTTTGAGTAGGTAAATTTTACATCGACAAAGTCCTTTTTTCTTGTAATGCACTATAAAAGCTTGTGTCTTGTGTGTGCTTGCCTTTTCTCTTCTTGCATATCTCATTTAATTCTCACTACTTACTTTACATATAATTAGTTAATCTCTCCACATAATTATTTTAAGATTTTAAAACTCAATTCATCCCCCTCCCCCTCTTGCGTTGCTATCTTTGGACAACAGAAATCTTAATTAGATTTGGGTTAAGCATGCTAGCATATGTCTAAACCCATATCCCCGATCAATTTGGATTTATATTTTCATTGGGCTTTAATTAGTTAAAGACCTAATCCAAATGGACTCCAAATCACTTTTGATTGAGTCCATGGCTCCTTAATTAGTTGGCATCCAAGTGTTTGTTGCATTGGACTTTAAATGGTTAAACCCAAGGTCAGTTGGACTCCTAATGCACCCTTTGAATAGTCAAAGGCTTAGCCTTAAAGGAGTTCACGCCACATTAAATTCCCGCGCCATATAATGTGGCTTCTCTTCTAATTTCACGTGAAAGAGTTTCACACATCATCATGCCATTTGATGTGGATTAATACGAGTGATTTAACGAGATGGTGCATCATCTCTAGGATTTAAATGCCACAAAGATAGGAGTCCACACCGGTGGGGAGAAATTCTCTCCATGCCAAGGAAAGGAGTTATGGCTCTTTGGTTTTTACGTGGAGAGGGTTGTCAGGGGCCATGAGATGGCGCCCCTCTGGGAATTCCACACCATTTATTTCTCTTGAATGAATATCTCTTGGGGTTGCACGTGGAAGTGGATTTGCGCCAATAAAAAATTATTAGGTAGACTCATTTTACTGCAAAGTATTTGTGGATTTTAGTTGGCTCTTTTTTTCACCTCATAGCCGATCATGATGATCTCAGATTAGCATTTAATGAAGAACAACTAATCCCTTCTTATCCATGTTTGAGATGAGAGTCGATGCCATATATATCTCTCCACTCCTCATGCCCCTGGTGGCGTTAAATGGGAAGAAGTCTTCGATGTGAAGAGGGTCTTCACGTCCAATATATTTGACGCCTCTTGGGGATTTGAATGTCTATGAGTCGGACAACTATTTAGTATGATCAGATGGCATCCAAGTGTTGGATGTTGGAGGTGTCAGGTTTGATGGATAAGACGGAAGCGATAGATTTTAAAAATTAGTCTATTAAACCCAAAAGAAATCCTAAGATTGGTCTTGATGTAATTCAATCATATATAAAATTAAATAACATGCCTTTAATAATCTGATTTGGTAATGATTTATTTCCAAGAGGCATCCACGTGTTTGCCTTCCAATGGTGATCCACACGGAAATTGGGTTCAAGAACAATCCTTCTTGAATTCTTACTTACTGAATTCTACACTAGAATTCTTTGACCTTCCTTCTACTTATTTTTTTCTAATTTATTCTTCCTTATTTTCTCTCTTAGCCTTCTTAAATAATCTTTCTAACCCTTATCTTAATTAAAACTTCTTATATTAGTCAAGACCTTGTCTAAAGGAAGACTTCTTGTCTTGAAAATACCTTGTCTAAAAGAAAGAGAAGAAGAAAATTAAGACAAGCTTCTGAAAATTAGATTGCCCGACACCTTCATTCATATCCTATTTATAGATCCAAATGAGGTGCCAATAGAACCCATTTCCAAGCTCTTATCAGCCATTAAAAAGTCTTATCAAGGGGTCAGACAAGTTTCTTAAAGCAGGAGGAGTCTTGGGAGTCTTGGAGGCATGAAAAAATTGATTTCTGCCTCCGGAAGTTGTATATACGTCATTTCCATATTAATTCCGAATTTTATTTGATTTATTCCAAATTTTCTTTGACTTTTCTTCTGATATGGCATGGATAAGGGAAAGAGAGTTCTAGAGGAGATGCCGACTGGAGTGCCTTCAAGCAGAAGGACTCTTAGGTCTAAAACTACGCGATGTTTTACAGTATTCTAGGGAGATAAAGACCTGCACCCACAAGACTTTGACCAATCAACAATTGTAGGCACCTTGTGAGTGAGGGACTCTGCAAAAGGGTGTTGACTTGGTCAATGCCCCAAAATAGGACTTTAGGTCCTCTTATGTGCCATATTAATTCATACGTTACATATTATGGTGCCAACAATGAGAGAGAGTCCCAGGCCCCTTGAACTCTTCCAAAATGAGTCCAAATTAAATTTAGATAATGTCATGTGGCAAATATCTAATGGCCAACCCTTTTGACTTAACCAAAATTTAGATTAAAATAAAATTGGTTAGCCAAAAGTACAAGAATTCGAGCCAAAATTGATTTGGCAAGGAATTAGATTAGCCAACATGTGTTAGCATATCAATTAGCCATCCAATTAGGATCCAATGATCCTATAATTAATTCTTGATCAATTTTTTTATGTGTGTGATCCATTAGGCTCCACATATAGCCAGTAGTAGATCCGGATGCATTTTAATCTAATCCACTTGAACTCAATCTCAATCGATTAGGATTAATGCCAATCTGATTTCACCAATTAGAAGAACCATCTAATTGAGGATCGAATTAATCTCATTAATTCAATCAAACCCATAAGTCAAGATTGACATCTAGCAACGATCATGACTATCCAAAAGATATGGAATTTGATGAAAATACCAAAAATATCATTCAATGGCAAGTTTCCATGCAATTCAATTCCTCGATCATCCTGCATATATTTATGAGCATGGATAAATGTCAAACTCGAGTACATATTCATGTTAATTCTTCATCGATTAATGATAACTTTAATGAATGATTAGAAGCCCTATCTAATCTTCATTCTGCTCTGGCCAAAGTCTTACTGAGTTATCAATAGATGAGAATACATAGGATGTCATCTTCTTTTACTAGGAGTGATCGATTTCTTATTGATCTACTCATAACCTTCATGTACACTTGACCATATCCAAAACACCCCGTTTATGACTAAATATCATGACTGAGTATGAACCAAAAATATGGGCTTATGTGCATATGGTATGATGATGATCTCAGATCTAAAGATCACTTACATAACTCCTACTTAGAGAATCATCTTTTGACATATAAGTAAGGTTCCATAAGATGTTCTCATTTGGCGAGTCAATTCAATGAACTCATTCTTCGATAAGCACCCACATCCTTGTATTAGTATCCTCACATAAGTGGCTTATGAGATCTGCCATCCTCTCCATTAAGCATACAAAGGATGTGTTAGTCTTTCTAGAACATTGATCTCCGACTCAATGTTTCTATGCCTAGAAATATTTAAGATTAGAATTTTAGGATTTTAGATCTCGCAGGCATGATCCATTCATGTTCCCTAAAACTAGAATGATGAAATATGCAACTGGAATGATGAATCAAATGCCTCAATATTATTAATATTAGAATAAATATCATTACATGTGTTGAAAATTTTATAGAAAAGTTCCATCACATCACACGTGATTGGCTTATAGGACACTTATTCTTTCAATCTTCCATTTGCACTAAAGCCAATCATCCTTATATCTCAAATCCATACAATTGAGATGGTGATCAAACAGTTACCATGGTAAGGCCTATTACTGTCCACAACATCCCAAGCATCACCTAGCTCTGATATCAAAATGTAGATCCATGATAATGCTCGAATGCTAATCATCCTTAACATCACAAGCACCGATATCATGTTGCGAAAGTCTCTGATCTTTAGCATGGATTTGAAGAAACTTGTGACGTTCTCTATGGACAGCAAATCATAGATCCAACACCTAGATCTATGCTAGGGCACCTTCCTCCTTGGGCTTAAGGAAGGCACCCTCTCTCTCTACAGCTTCTTCAATAACCTAGAATGGCAACTCTAGAGAGAAGAGAAGAAGAGAGTTGAGGGAGAAAAGGTCAGTATTGATTCCAACCTTGAAAATCCTAATACAACCTATGTATTTATACATAGCCATTAGGCCCGACGAAAAACTCTCCTGGCTAACTCAATACATGAAAGCACTCACCGAGCCCATGTACACCCATGTCTCCCATGCTCTCATCCTCTGGATCTAGACCTGATCCATACATGAATTAGTCACCTTAAGACCTCTTGAACTAGACCTTAAAACCCCTAGGATTAATCCAAACCTAGCCCAAAATAGACCCTCATGTAACTCTGCCCGTGCACTGAGCTGGCTCAATCTCTGCACTGAGCCGGCTAAGTTCCACTAGGTCGACTTAGTCTAAAACTGAGCCGACCCAGTTTTGTGCCATGCCAGCAGTTCCGAACGTATAGCTCTCTATTTTGCCTATGCACTAAGACTTAGCCGACTCAGTTTTGGACTGAGTCGGCTAACTTGCAGAAAATGTCCTTTCTACGGTCTTGATTTTTTGACTTTGGTTTCTTTCTTCATCTTATATTTTAGATCTCCGAAGCACCAACCAAGCCCTTGGAATCCTTAGAGCCAACACTCTGACTCCTTCCATGGCCTTCCAAGGCTTGGGAGCATCATAAATCCTCACAATCTCCATCTTGATGCCCCAAGCCTTGGCAAATCCCTCAGCAATGACCTCCTGCACGATCACACTGTCCCTGCGTACTCGACAGCATCTGTGCAAACATCGTCTCTACCAATCCTTTTCAGTTGTTGTGCACCCTTGAGGCCTTTAGGATGACTGCCTCTATCGCTGAAGACCTATGCTTGCTTCTTGGCACCATCCTAAAATTGTAGGATCCCTTCTGCTTAGCAGTTGCATTACTTTTTCTGAACTTTGCTAGAGAACCTACAGCATTTCTGCACCAGCACATGCTATACCACCTGACATGATCTCCTCAAAGCTATGCCTATCCATCTGCATACGCCGCTCCATCTAGAACTGTGCATCACTGGCACTCTAAAATCATGCCAAATTTTCTCTCCACTTGTGAAGCCACCATTGTGGAGCTCCACCTATATCTGAAGTCCATCTGATGTTGTAGAAGTCGACTCTATCATCGAGTCCCTCGAGGCCAAACACTCAACGCTGCACTGCTGAGCTTGCCATTACACCTCGAACACCATCACGGTCCTTTCAAACCCTCCGCACTCTGTGGCTCTCTTCAAAGCTGTCTTGGATACCTCTGCAACCCACGGGCACCTCCAAAACCCAAGAGCTCATCCAACTCTTCTAAATCCAGTGACTGAATCCAAGAAAATTCCACCCTAGTCCTTCTCTTCTGCCCCTACACCAGCCATCGCTTTAGTTGCGTCCGGAGAACCATCCTCCATCTAAACCATGACTCTTCCTAATACTTCTGCAAAAGAAACCTGATCCATGATACTTTCGACTACCTGAAACCTCCTGGTGCTCCTTGAGACCCTCTGGCTCTCTCTGAGATCTGCATCCGATCTTTTTGAGACACAACTGACACTCTCTACTAAGATACACTCCTTGGCTGCTGCACCATCGAGCCTCTCTCAATCCCGTGCCTCCAGGGTAGCACTTCTACAGCACTCCAGCACTTTCTGATTCGTCTCTGTGCTGCTCTATAGCCGTCCAGTCCTAACTTGCTGGACCTTCATGGATCATTCATCTCCATCATTCCTAAGGCTTTGCAAATTCATGCTCTGATCGAACCGCTGAATACATCTCCGAGTACTTTTTTGCCTTTATAAAATTGAAGGACGTATAGTCGCTTCTTCAGCCTTTTCTTCGACCATTATCCCTTGAAAAATCTCTCTTTAACAGCCCTACATTGTCTATCTTCCTAGAAAGTTCTAATGCTCTCTATTGAGATATCTTCCTAAGCTGCTGCATCATCGAGCCTCTCTCAGTCCTACATCTTCAGAAAAATGCTATTGCAGTACTCTAGCGCTCCCTATCTATCACATAACCATCATACACCTTGACCTTTCTACCAAGACCGATCAACAAATTATGCACTAATTCCTTCCACCTCGAAAAAATCTCTTTCTGTTAATCTTCTCAACCTTTACCTTCAACTTGCTACTCCCGATTGGCCAAACCACAGCAACAACAAGATAGATTTGAGACATACCATGGAATCCGTGTGCAGATTTTTAATTTTATCTTGTATGATTTCTCCTTTCCTTCCATGCACCATCAGGCATTGAAATCTAGCTCCTTCCACGCACCATCAGGCTCTGAAATCTGGCTCTTCTCCACACACCATCAAGCTCTAAAATCTGACTTTGATACCATATTACCGTCCACAACATCCCAGGCATTACCTAGCTTTGATACCAAATTGTAGACCTATGATATCGCTTGAACGCCAATCATCCTTGACATCACAAGCACCGATATCATATTATGGAAGTCCCTGATCTTTAGCACGAATCTGAAGGAACCTGTGATATTTTCTATGAACAGCAAACTATAGATCCAACACCTAGATCTATGTTGGGGCACCTCCCTCATTGGGCTTGAGGAGGTGCCCCCTCTCTCTAGGGCTTCTTCAATAACCTAGGGTGGTAACTCTAAAGAGAAGAGAAGTAGAGAGTTAAGAAAGAAAAGGTCTGTATTGATTCCAACCTTGAAAATCCTAATATAACCTATGTATTTATACATAGCCATTAGGTCCGACCAAAAATTTTTCTGGTTAATCCAATACATAAAAGCACTCACCGAGCCCATGTACACCCATGTCTCCCATGCTCTCATCCTCTAGATCTAGACCTGACCCATACATGAATTAGCCATCTTAAGACCTCTTGAATCAGGCCTTAAGATCCCTAGGATCAACCCAGACCCTAGCCTAAAATAGATCCTCGCGTAACTCTACCCGCGCACTGAATCGGCTCAGTCTCAGCACTAAGTCGGCTAAGTTTCACTGGGTCAGCTCAGTCTGAAACTGTGCCAGCCCACTTCTGTGCCATGCTAGCAGTTTCAAATGCACAGCTCTCTATTTTACCTATGCACTGAGACTTAGCCGACCTAATTTTGGACTGAGTCGGCTAACCTGCAGAAAATGTTCTTTCTATAGTCTTGATTTTTCGACTTTGATTTCTTGCTTCATCTTATGTTCCAGATCTTCGAAGCACCAACCAAGCCCCTGGAATCCCTAGAGCCAACACCCTGACTTCTCCTATGGCCTTCCAAGGCTTGGGAGCACCACAAATCCTCACAAGGCCTTAGTAAATAGGTCTGCTATGTTATTCTAAGTATCTACTCATTCTAATATAACATCTTATCTCTCGATAATTTTTCAAATGAGGTGGAGTCGTCTTAGGATGTGCTTTGATCTATGATAAGACCTTAGTTCCTTAGCTTGGATTATTGCACCAGTATTATCATAATAAAGTGGTATGGTCGTTCAATTTCAGGAACCACTTCTAAATTATCAATAAATTTCTTCATCCAGATAGCTTTCTTGGCAGCTTCACTAGCAGCAATGTATTCTGCCTCTGTTGTTGAGTTAACCACAGTCTGCTATTTTGAACTTTTTCAACTCACTGTACCTCCATTCAAGGTAAACACATATCCTGATATTGACTTGCTATCATCCAAATCTGACTAAAAAGTAGAATTAGTATATCCTTCTAGTTTTAGTTCTGACCCTCCATAAATTAGAAAAACATCTTTAGTTCTTTTTAGATACTTAAGAATATTTTTCACAGCTTTTCAATGATTCTCTCCTGAATCAGCTTGATATCTACTGACTATGCCTAAAGCATAAACCACATCAGGTCTGGTACATAATATGGCATACATAATAGATCCTATTGCCGAAGCATAAGGGATCGATTTCATTCTTTCTCTTTCTTCTGGTGTTTTGGGAGATATTTTCTTAAAGAAACGTATGCCTTGACTTATGGGCAAGTAACCTCTTTTACTTTTCTCCATGTTGAATCTCTTCAACACCAAGTCAATGTACCTAGATTGGGACAAGCCTAGCATTCTATTAGATTTATCTCTATAGATCTTTATTCTAAGAATATAGGATGTTTCACCCAAATATTTCATGGAAAACTTATTTGATAGCAAAGCCTTAACTGACTGGAGCATTGGGACATCATTCTCAATAAGTAATATATCATCGATATGTAAAACTAAGAAGACTATGGCACTTCCACTAGCCTTCTTATATACACATGGTTCATCCATATTTTTTATGAAGCCAAATATTTTGACTGTCATATCAAATCAAATGTTTCAACTCCTCAAAGCCTATTTTAATACATAAATGGATCTTTTAAGCCTGCAAACCTGATTTGGTCTCGCATTAGAGACAAACCCTTCTGGCTAAGTCATATGATCTCTTCCTCAAGGTTACCACTAAGAAAAGCATTCTTGACATCCATCTGCCAAATTTCATAATCATAGTATGTTGCTATAGCGAGTAGAATTCTTATAAACTTTAGCATAGCCACTGGCAAAAAGATTTTATCATAATCAATTTCTTGTTTCTGTTTGAAATCTTTTGCCACCAACCTAGCCTTATAGATTTCAATTTGGCCATCTACTCTGATCTTCTTCTTAAAGACCCATTTGCACCCTATAGGGCTTACACTCTCTGGTGCATCAACCAAAGTCCAAACTTGGTTGGAATACATAGAGTCCATTTTAGATTTTATTGTATTTAGCCACTTGTTAGAGTCTTTACTCATGACAGCTTCAGAATAGGTCAATGGATCATCATCTTGAATGATATTTGCCTCATTATCATTTTCTATGATGAAACCATATCTTAAAGGTGCACGATGCACTCTCTCTAACCTATGGAGGGGAGGTGTATATTGTAGATGTACCTCATCCTTGGGTACTACTGGTTGAATGTTTTCATTCATTATTTTTGGAATATTTTGTTGATCCTGAACTTCCTTAAGTTCAATATTTCTTCTACTGCCTCTTTTTTGGATGAATTTCTTCTCCAAGAATATGGCATGCCTATTAATAATTCTATTTTGTTTAGTAAGATGGTAGAAATAATATTCTTTAGTTTTCTTAGGATATCCTACAAATAAATATTTGTCTATCCTTGCACTAAGCTTGTGTCCAAAATTATTCCTGGCATAAGCAGAACAGCCCCATATCTTAAGATGCTTAAGATTAGGCTTCCTTTCATTCGATAATTTTTATTGAGTGCTAGGAAAAGATTTAGAAGGCACTTTATTAAGAATATAAGCAGCAGTTTCTAGGACATATCCTTAGAAAGATATTGGAAGATCAGCATAGCACATCATGGATCGTACCATTTTCGTAAGGATACGATTTTTTTTTTCTACTACACCATTTAATTGTGACGTATAAGAAGGTGTTCATTCAAAGAATTTTTTTTTTTTTTAAGATGATCAAGAAATTCACTGGATAAATATTCGCCACCTCGATTAGATCAAAGGACTTTAATATTTCTTTCAGTTTGATTTTCAACCATCTTCTGATATTCCTTAAACTTATCAAAAGCCTCGAACTTATGTTTCATTAGATATACATATCCATATCTTGATAAGTCATCAATAAAAGTGATAAAATAGAAATATCCTCCTCTGACTTGAGTTATCATTGGTCCACATACATCTAAATGTACTAATGCTAATAACTCTTTTACCCTTTCTCTATATCCAAAAAATGGAGACTTGGTCATTTTTCCTATGAGGCAAGATTCACAAGTCCTATATGATTCAAAATTATAGGATTCAAAGAATTTCTCTTTTTATAACTTATTTATTCTTGACTCACTAATATGATTGAGACGATAATGCTAGAGAAACGACATATTAATGTCTTCTCTTTTCTTTTCATACTTTATTAATATGAAATATATTTTCATTAAGTGACAGAATTAGAAGATCATTATTAAAATGCCCATTTCCATAAAACTCATTTGAATAATAAATAGAGCAGCCCTACTCAAAAATTTTATTTGATAACCATCTTTTATCAAAAGAGGTACAGATGCAATATTTTTTATTACATTGGGCATATAATAACATTATTCCAATTTGAGAGTTCTTCCGGTCAGTAGCTCCAGTAGATAAGTTTCTACAGCATCTACAGAGATAGATTCTCCACTAGCACCAAAAAGCATGAACTCATCTTTATACAGCCCTCTGATTCTCTGTAACCCCTGTAAAGTATTGCAGATATGAGAACCATATATAGTATCTAATACCCATGAATTACTGGTTGAATCACTTAATGAAAATGCTGTAAGTATCATATACATACCCTTTTGTGCTGCATTTTCTTTTATCTTTGCAAGATAACTCTTGCAATTCTTCTTCTAATGTTCCGTCTTTCCACAGTGATAATATGTCATGTCTGCAGGGACATTCTTTGCCTTTTTCTTAAAGATGATTCTTTTAGGGTTCAACTTATTTCTTTTTTTTGAACCCTTCTTGCCAGTCTTTTTCTTGTCTACCAACAATAGTGGATCTTTCTCTTCCTTGATTTGAGTTTCTGCTACTTTCAACATATTTAGTAGCTCTGGCAAGGTAGTATCCAATTTATTCATATGATAATTGATCATAAACTGGGAGGAGTCTGGGAGAGACTGGAGTATGAGATCCTGATTGAGCTCTACATTCATGGTGAAACCTAATTGACTCAATCTAGTGATTATGTCAATGAGTTTTAATACATGGTTCTGAATTAGAGTTTCCTCAGTCATCCGAGCCTTGAATAACTACTTAGATAATTCATATCTTGTAGTTTGACTCTGTTCTCCATAAAGCTCTTTTAGATTGAGTAATATGGAAGAAGCATCCATACTTTCATGTTGTCTCTGTAATCCATTATTCATGAAGGCCAAGATGATACATTTAACAATCGTACTGTCAATTTTCCATGTCTTGTTTGTGGACTTCTCCTCCTTTGAAGCATCTTCTTTGATCGGACCTAGGTCAGGGCTGTCTAAAATATATGACAGTTTTTCTTATGCAAGCACTATGCGCAAGTTCCTCAACCAGCCTATATAATTTGGATCAGTCAATTTATTTGTATTAAGAATCCATTACAATGAGAGTGAAGAAGCCATTTATGCAGATATTTTAATCTACATGAAATAAGAATACTAATATAAGTATACCACTCATGATGACATGTATAACTAGATGAAGTCTTTTATTCTAGTTATTACTTTCATTATTTTATCATATACCATAGCCCTCCCTATGATATATGAGAAAATCCTAAACCTATTCCTTAGTGGGGTTAAGATCCTTATCTCTTAAGAAAGTCTTGTGGATAGCATAACAAACTTCAATAAGTTCAAAGGCAGGAAAACCTATCCAATTATATTTCCATGCAACTCTCAACATTATCTGCCTCTAAAATATTTATAGTCTTGTGGATAGCACAACAAACTATAATATTTTAGTTAAGTCAAACCCTTCATTTTCATATAATCATATTTGAAAATAATATTGCTTTTGTGGATAGCACAACAAAGCAATAATAAATTAAATATATAATAAATATTTTTAAAAATGCATCAAGTTATTATTATATCGGTCTCCATGGTAAGTCTTGTGGATAGCACAACAAACTTACTATGGTTTGTGAAATAATAATTATCTTAACATAAGGAAGGCAATGTATAGTATTTTTGATCAATATGTATTTCTAATTCAAGACTTCAATTGAATCAAATTAGTTAGGTAAGTGGAAGAGAGGTGGAAGACCTCTGCTCTTGTCTTAGACACCAATTAAAATTGACCAGGTAAGAAATGGATCCAATTACTAAACCACGTTCTTTTTATCTTTCCTGAACTACTTTCCTAGACACCAATTGACCAATTTCTATCAAGAATGGATTTGCTTTTTTTTTTTTTTGATTTTATAACATAATGACTTAATATAATTTTTAAGAGGGTTTTAAAGAACTCATGCACATCCTTAAACACATTAAAATATGCATCTATATATTGTGCCATGTGAAACATAACATATTCATCATATTTTGAATAATCTTATAATTAGAATGATGAATAAGTGCAACGAACATTTTTATATCTTATCTAAGACATTATTTGAAGTTGCAAATTAAAATCATAATAATATGAACATGATCATATTACAAGACATAAAGCATCAGCATGAACATACATGATATTATATATCATCGTTATCATATAACATATGAACAATCATATCATGCTTTAAATCAGAATTAAAAGCATTATTGTATATGATTGAACCATGCAAGGAGGGCTCTGATACCATTGTTAGGTTTGATGGACAAGGCAGAAGTGATAGATTTTAAAAATTAGTTTATCAAACCCAAAAGAAACCCTAAGATCGACCTTGATGTAATTCAATCATATATAAAATTAAATAACATACCTTTAATAATCTAATTTGATGATGATTTATTTCCATGAGGCATCCACTTGTTTGCCCTCCAATGGTGATCCACATGGAAATTGGGTTCAAGAACAATCCTTCTTGAATCCTTGCTTACTGAATTCTACACTAGAATTCCTTAGCCTTCCTTCTACTTTCTTTTCTCTAATTTATTCTTTCTTATTTTCTCTCTTAGCCTTCTTAAATAATCTTTCTAACCTTTGTCTTAATTAAGACTCCTTGTATTAGTCAAGACCTTGTCTAAAGGAAGACTTCTTGTCTAAAAGAAAAGAAGAAAGAAAATTAAGACAAGCTTCTGGAAATTAGAATGCTTGACACCTTCATTCGTATCCTATATATAGATCCAGATGAGGCGCAAATAGCATCTATTCCCAAGCACTTATTAGCCATTAAAAAGTCTTATCAAGGAGCTAGATAAGTTTCTTAAAGTAGAAGGAGCCTTGGAAGCACGAAAAAATTGATTTCTGCCTCTGGAACATCGTATATATGTCATTCCCATATTAATTTTGAATTTCATCTAATTTATTTTGAATTTTTTTTGACTTTTCTTTTGATATGGTATGGATAAGGAAGAGAGAGTCTCAGAGAAGGTGAGTGTCTTCAAGAAGGACTCTTAGGCGCCAAGAATCTGAAACTACGTGTTGCTTCACGTAGTATTCCCGAGAGATAAAGACCTGTGCCCACAAGACTTTGACCAATCAACAATTGTAGGTGCCTTGTGAGAGAGGGACTCTGCAAAAGGGTGTTGACCTAGTCAATGCCCCAAAATAGAAGGACTTTAGGTCCTCTTATGTGCCATGTTAATTCATATGTTACATATTTTAGCGCCAACCATGAGAGAGAGTCCCAGGCCCCTTGGACTATTCCAAAATGAGTCCAAATTAAATCTAGATAATGCCATGTGGTAAATATCTAATGGCCAACCCTTTTGATTTAACCAAAATTTAGATTAAAATAAAATCGATTAGCCAAAAGTGCAAGGATTCGAGCCAAAACTAATTTGGCAAGGAATTAGGTTAGCCAACATGTGCTAGCATGTCAATTAGCCATTTAATTAGGATCCAATGATCCTATAATTAATTCTTGACCAATTATTTTATGTGTATGACCCATTGGGCTCTACATCTAGCCAGTAGTAGGCTTGGGTGCATTTTAATCTAATCTGATTGAACTCAATCTCAATCAATTAGGATTAATGCCGATCCGATTTCACCAATTAGAAAAACCATCTAATTGAGGATCAAATTAATCTCATTAATTCAATCAAACCTACAAGTCAAGATTGATATCTAGCAACGTATCATGACGACCCAGAAGATGTGGAATTTGATGAAAATATCAAAAGTATCCTTCAGTGGTAAGTTTTCGTGTAATTCAATTCCTCGATCATCTTGCATCTTGAATATGTTTACGAGCATGGATAAATGTCAAACTCAAATACATATTCATGTTAATTCTCCATTGATTAATGATAACTCTAATGAATGATTAGAAGTCCTATCTAATCTTTATTCTGCTTTGGCTAAAGTCTTACTGAGTTATCAATAGATGAGAATACGTAGGATGTCATCTCCTCTTACTAGAAGTGATCGATTCCTTGTTGACCTACTTACATTCTTTATGTACACTTGACCATATTCAGAACATCCTATTCATGACTGAATATCATGATTGAGTATGAACCAAAAATATGGGCTTATGTGCATAAGGTACTATGGTGATTTCAGATCTAAAAAATCACCTATATAACTACCACTTAGAGAATCATCTTTTGACATATAAGTAAGATTTCATAAGATGTTCTCATTTAGTGAGTCAATTCAGTAAACTCATTCCTCGATGAGTACCCACATCCTTGTATTAGTATTTTCATACAAGTGGCTTGTAAGATCAGCCACCATCTTTATTGAGCATACAAAGGATGTGCTAGTCTTTTCGAAATATTGATCCCCGACTCAATGTTTCTATGCCTACGAATATTTAAAATTAGGATTTTAGGTCTCACAGGCATGATCCATTCATGTCCCCTAAAATCATTGTCCTAATCTTTCAGGTTCATCATAATCTTTAAATATAAAAGATGCAACTGGAATGATAAATCAAATGCCTCAATATTATTAATATCAGAATAAATATCATTACATGAGTTAAAAATTTTATAGAAAAGTTCCATCACATCACATATGTGATTGACTTATAGGGCACTTATTCTTTCAGGAGGGACTCCATGCTAAGGCAAATAGGGATCTTCATGTCACGCGTGGTGTGGACATCAGTCATCATGATTCATTATGGCTCGATGGTTAATAGAGCCTTAATTTTATTGAGTCATGTAATTTCTTCATCCAAAAAACTTCATCGATGTGTTTTGTGAGGTCCCTTATTTTCTAAAAAATCTGAGTAGATCGTTATTGTTAGTAGTTAATCCTATGCTTCTTTATTAATTAGATCTGAATTATTTTAATTTTGATATAATGCTCTAATCATGGACAATTTCTCAATCATCTATGGTCCGAATCTAGATCTAGGGGATGTTTAACATGCATGCATATCAATAGTCTTTTCCTAATTTTAGCATAATCATCTCCTT
Source organism: Cocos nucifera (assembly GCA_006176705.1). NCBI lineage: Eukaryota > Viridiplantae > Streptophyta > Magnoliopsida > Arecales > Arecaceae > Cocos > Cocos nucifera. The sequence goes on from QRFJ01000292.1 coordinate 819,268, forward strand.
AGTTTTGAGATTGCAGGCTATTTATTAATTATAAATAAATTTGAATGCTTGCTTCCACTAGATCTGAATCATCCTATATCAACGCGCCTAAGGAGGATTTCATGAGAAGTAAGACTCCTCCATCCTTCACGCAAAAGGTGGTCTTTAGCTCTATTGTCTTGATGCCAAATGTTGGGCAAATGGAGGGTGTTTGACTCCCTTCATGACTCTTGTTTGAGTTTGGATATGGATCTGTTTTGGATTGAAAAATGGCTGATGCCATGGGGCATATGTGTGGGTTCCTAATGTCCAAAAGTTGGACTGCAAGAAGGCTAAGAGATGATAAGACTTACATGTCCAAGAGAAGAAAAGAAGAAATCATCAAGAGTTGGTGATGAAGAGAAAGGAGCAACAACAGATTTTTTTTTTGGAAGAAAATTCAGCGAATCATGATTAGAGAGAGACCTAGATAGAAACCCGTGTAGATCACCGTTGGAGGGTGTTGATCTTTTCCGAGGAGTTTCAAAATCCTCCATGGACTCCATGTGTGTGGACTCCTTAGTGTTTACACATTGAGTCCACGTGCGGTTTGGCCATGCAGCCGTTCCACAGGAGGAGCATGTGGAAACGCTCCGTGTGGCCATTCTATGGCCATTTTGCGAGCTCTCCATGCATGGGCGGCAGTTCCGCATACCATTTTTTTATACGATGTTTATGCAGTGTCTCTGGGCCTATAAGAGGAGTCCCCTTCCTTCTTTTTGAGATGCTGAGAAATGAAATTATATCGAGTCTTTCCACTTTGAAAAAAAAAACTCTTTATACTCTTCCTCTCATTCAAATTCTTTTCTCGCATTCTCTTATTTATTTTGTTGTTATTTTTGCTAAGGATGAAGTTGATTGGCGTCCGTTCGAGATTGTGCCATCGACAGGTGTTGGAGTGCTTGGCTTTCGGGTTGTACCTTGGAGGAGGGTGTGCGGCTCAGATATTTGCATGAGAAGGGGCCAGAATCTTCTTTAGGGCAATGGTTTATCTGCCTCCCGAGCTAGGTTCTATTTAGTTTTGTCACTTAATTGTATCACACACTTTACGATATATATATATATATATATATATATATATATATATATATATATATATATATATATATATATATATATATATATATATATATATATATATATATAGTACTATTATTAACAGTCTAAAGGAGATTTTATATATATATATATAGTGCATGCATATTAAATATAATTATTTGTATATGTTTAGAGCTTATATTACTTACATATTTATTATTTTTAGTTTTTAATTGATCAGCATTATTTGCTATAATTTTGTATTGTACAAATTAATTAAAGATTTCCTCAAAAGTTGTATTATTCATGCTCAACCTTAATAAACTTTATTAAGTCCGCTAGTTAAAAAAAAAATTAACTAATAATTTTTTTTTTAATACCAGTTTTTCTCTCTAAACCTTATTTGGACCAAATGGCTATTCTTAGAGATGAAACCTCTAGTCTTAAACCTGATAAGTTTGATGGAACTAACTTTAGGAGGTGGCAAAGCCAAATGAAATTTTGGCTAACTATTTTAGGGCTCTGGTCAATTATTGATCAATTCTTTGTCTTCTCTAGTTCAACCTCTCCTGCCATCCCTAAAGAAACTATCTTTGTAAGGATAGAATTCTAAGTGTCATTAGTGATTTACTTTATGATGTTTATTTATCTGCAAAGAGTGCAAAATAATTATGGGATAACCTTGAGTCTGAATATGGCTTGGATGATGTTGGTGTTGAGCGGTTCAATATTGCATCATTTCTTAGATATGTTATGATAAATGATAAACCCATAAATGATCAACTTCACCAATTCCAAGAATACCTTAGGAAGCTTCAAAATAATGGAATCATTCTCTCTAAAGAATTTAAGGTCTCGAGTCTTCTTGATAAGTTGCCTCCTTCTTGGAATAGCTTTGCTAAAAGTCAGCTTCATAAGCAAGGAGAGCTAACCCTAACTCAACTTCTCAATTCAATTAGGATAGAAGACCAACATAGGTCTAAAACCCAGCAAACTAGAATCCCAGATGCTCAAGCTAACCTAACTCTTACCAAATCCAAATCAAAATCTAATTTTCAAATAAACCAACAACATTAGTCAAACAATCCTAATCGACCCTACTTAAATAAGTTCAAGCCTAAGAGTAAAAACTTTAAGACCAATAACTCTAGATCCATCAAGCCTACCCAAGGTCCAAGTAATAAGTTCTGCTTTGAATGTGGACGGACCAATCATCTAGCAAGAGATTGTTATCATCGAAAGAAGGAGCCCTTTTGTAAGCCTTCTGGTTCCTTGAGATTTTAAGCACATGTACGTAGTTGAAGGTCCAGAAGATACCACCTTTAGGACTCAAGCAGAGGAGGTGTAATCCTTGGGAATAATACAGCCACCAGGATCAAGGGACAAGGACGAATCAATTTGAAGATGACTTCTAGAAAAGTTCTTATCTTAATGGATGTATTGTATGTTCCAAACCTTAGGAAGAACCTTGTTAGTGGGTGTTAGCTACTTCAGAGGGGATATAAAATTATCCTTGATTGTAATAAAATTATGATAACTAAGAATAATGCTTTCATAGGAAGAGAATATATATGTGAAGGCTTAGTCAAGTTGAATGTAATAAATTATCTTATTAATAAAAATAAGAATCAAGTTTATTTTGTGAATAAGTCTAATCAAAATTTATGGCATGATAGATTGGATCATGTACAATTAGAAAAAATTAAACATATGATGGATTTAAAGTTAATTTTCAAATTAAACTTAGACACATCTAAGTGTGAAATATGTGTTGAATATAAACAACCAAAAAAATTATTTAAATTAATTAAAAGAAATTCTTCCATCTTGGAGTTGATACATAGTGATGTATGTGACTCTACCAAAACTGCAACCCATGATGGCAATAGGTATATAGTAACCTTTATAGATAATTTTTTTAGATACTGTTATTGTTATCTAATTAAATCTAAGGATGAAATCTTCAATAAGTTCAAAATTTATAAAAGTGAAGTAGAAAATCAACAAAAAGAGAAAATTAAGATTCTTAGATCTGATAGAGGAGAAGAATATACTTTAAATGATTTTTTTCTATTTTGTCAAGTACATGGAATAATTCATGAAGTAACTGCTTCTTACTCTAAACAGTCAATAGTATGGTTGAGCAAAAAAACCTTACTCTTTTAGATACGATGAACACTATGCTGATTAGCTCTGGCATACTTGAGAACTTATGGGAAAAAATTCTTCTATCTTCTTGCTTCATTCTAAATAGAATTCCTGTTAACGGTAGTGGTAAGACCTCTTATGAATTTTGAAAAGGTAGAGCTCCTAACTTATATTTTCTCAAAGTGTGGGGGTGTTTAGCTAAAGTGAATATTCCTGAACCCAAAAAGAGAAAGCTAGGACCTAAAACTATAGATGCTATATTTATAGGCTATGCCCAAAATAGTAATGCCCATAGGTTCTTAGTAATTAAATCAGATATTAGTGATATAAGTAATAATTCAATCTTTGAAGCTAGAGATGCTTCTTTCTTTGAGAACTTTTTTCTTTTAAGACTAGAATTTCTAGATTCCTAGAATGTAAATCTTCTTCTATATCTATGGAACTAGAACTTGAAATTGAAACTAAATTAAGAAGAAGTAAAAGGAATAGAATTGAAAAAAAATTTAGAGAAGAATTCTTTACATATCTTGTAGAGGGTGATCCTTGCACATATGATGAAGCTATGTCATCATCAGACTCATTATATTGAAAGAAAGCCATAAATAATGAAATTCAATCAATACTAGAAAATAAAACTTGAATTTTATTAGATTTACCTCCAGAAAATAAAGCAATAGAAACTAAATGAATTTTCAAAAAGAAATTAAGACCAGATGGAATAATAGAAAGATATAAAGCTAGGTTAGTAGTTAAGGGATACAACTAAAAGAAAGATAGATTATTTTGATATCTATGCTCCTGTAGCTAGGATAACCATCCTAAGAATCTTAGTAGCATTAGCATCAATTCATAAATTAATGATTCATCAAATTGATATAAAAACTGCACTCTTAAATGGAGAATTAGAAGAAAAAATCTATATAAACCAACCTCAAGATTTTATAGTCAGAGGATAAGAACATAAGGTATATAAACTAATTAAATCACTTTATGGTTTAAAACAAGCTTCTAGATAATGGCATATTAAATTTGATGAAATTATCCTAGGTGATAACTTTAGGATTAATGAACATGATAAATATGTATATTATAAAACGACTAACTCAGATTTTATTATCTTATGCCTATATGTAGATGATATTCTATTATTTAGAACATCACTAAAAATAATATAAAAAATTAAAGAATATTTGTCAAATAGTTTTGATATGAAAGACTTAGGAGAAGCTGATATAATCTTAGGAATGAAGCTTAAAAGAATAAATAATGAAATAGCAATAAACCTAACAAATGTAATAGAAAAAATACTTAAAAAATTTGAATATTTTGATATTAATCCTATCTCTACCCCATACGATCATAATTCTTATTTAATTAAGAATTTAGGAGAACCTGTAAGGTAGTTAGAGTATTCTCAAATGATAGGATCTCTGTTTTATATAGCAAATAGAACTCATCCTAATATAGCTTATGTAATAGGTAGACTAAGTCGATATACTAGCAATCCTAGTAAAGAACATTGAAAAGCTTTTGAAAAAGTGTTTAGATATCTAAAGAAAACTCTTGATTATTCTCTTTTGTACTTCGATTATCTAGAAGTACTAGAAAGATATAGTGATGCTAATTGAGTGATAGATAATTTAGATATTAAGTCCACCATAGGATATCTCTTCATGTTTGGACAAGGTGCGTGCAGTATCTTGAGAATCATATAAACAAACAATAATAATAAAAAGCATGTTAGAATCTGAGTTAACTGCTCTTGACACCACTTGCACTAAAGCATCATGGATAAAAGATCTAATTAATGATATTAAAGTTCTTCCATTCAAAATATTTATAATACCATTAAATTATGATTGTAGAACTCTAATAGATCTGTTAAATCAACAGACTTCAACTAAAAAGATCTTTTAATCAAAGGACTTTCAAAAACTTTGGTATTTGAGACATCGAGGGGGATGAGGCTTAAGCCTATAGATTAGTCACCAAAGTGGACCCCTACCTTTACCATTAGAGATCTTTTGGTCAAGGTTCAAAGAAAAATGACCTCTAAGATGATATCTGGGAGCACTTTTTCTAGGAGTTTGTCTCCAATCCATCCCTATAGTGTAGTGCTTTATGTGTAATAGTTAGGTTGAGTATAGCTCTTAATAGATCTAAGACTGAAAGTTCAGTGAGTTATGGTTCTGTTATACATACCCTTGGAGGATCTACCTTAGTGAGAGTAGTCATGAGGCCACGACTATGGGCTTAGGGTGAATCCCTAGTAACTCTAATGAAAATCAAGGCAAGTGCATGGTCTAAATGGCGCTACCCCACATTATGACCAGCTCATCCTCATATTGTGTGTATTTTATACTAAATGCAAGTTCAAACCTAGAAGGTACTTGTACTAAGCACAGTAAAAGTCCAATAAAGTTTTAACATATTTGCTAAATTTAAATATTTTATATATTTTTTATTAGTTTTAAAACTTGTGAGGAATTGTTGATCTTTTTTGAGAAGTTTCAAAACTCCTCCATGGACTCTGTGCGCATGGACTCTTTGGTGTTTATGTATTGAGTTCATGTGCGGTTCGGTCATTTGGCCATTCATGAGCTCTCCACATGCAGGCGGCAGCTCCACGTACCATTTTTTCATACGGTGTTTACGCAGTGTCTCTGCACCTATAAGAGGAGTCTCCTTCCTTCTTTCTAAGATAGTGGAAAAAAAATTATATCGAGTCTTCCCACCTTTTTTTAAAAAAATCTTTATACTTCCCTCTCATTCAAATTCTTTTCTCGCATTCTCTCATTCATTTTGTTGTTATTTAGGTTAAGGACAAAGTTGATCGGCATCCATTCGAGATTGTGCCATCGACGGGCGTTGGAGTGCTTGGCATTCAGGTTGTACCTTGGAGGAGGGTGTGCAGCTCAGATCTTCGCCCGAGAATGGCCCACAATTTTTTTGGGGGCAGTGGTTTATCCACCTCCTAAGCTAGGTTCTATTTATTTTTGTAACTTAATTAGATCACACACTTCATGAATATATATATATGATTGATATTTAAATTGCAAATAGAGTATCTTTCATGAGCCTATATCACATTTTCTTAAGCTTATTCTTCAAAACATTTTTTTTAATTAATTCATTTCCCTATATTTTCATTTTCCTATGGTTGCATTATATATATATATAGTACTATCATTAACAGAGGGCACATGCTTGGGTGCCTCAAGGATACTAATCAGTGGGCATCTCGGTTCTCTGGGTTAGGTATATCATTTCTAATCTCTCATATTATATGCTATATCATTTATGTTTGACTGACTACATCAAGATGATTTTGGGTTTGGGGTTCGGATCGCATGTTTTTGATACTTGTTGCATATTAATTTTTAAAAAAAAAACACCTATTTTTGCTGTGTATCCAAATTTCAACAGTGGTATTAGATTCATCCTTGATTGATTCAATCAAACAATATGTTATTGTTGTGATATGAATTAGATTGAATTCATGATATATCAAAATTAAAATTTTGAATGATGTTTAATTATTAGTTTGTTGCATCCTTTGTTGAAAATAAATGTTATTTTGTCCGTGATCAAACCTTGGCATGAAATTCCATGGCCTTAAGACTTGTGTGACAAGTTTAGGCAAGATTTGATGATTTGAATTTTTCATGGAATTGCTACCTAGCACATGCAATGCATGTATCATAGGGTTGTTGCATGTGATGCACACATCGTAGACCTAGGGTTGGCCACCATAGATTGGGCTTTGGTCGTGGTGGGGTTTCCCATCATAGTTCCTGGCCTAGGCTTGTGGGCAGCTGAAAAATTTGCATCAAGGTAAAGATGCTTCAAACACGAATTAGGGTTTTATTGATGGATTTGATTTGACTATAATTCATCGGCCTAATGCAATTAGGATTTATGATTGTAGATCAAATCAGATTCATGGTTCTAATTAGATTGGTCATTATGTTCAATTAAGTTGATCTAATTATCATTGACCTAATTTGATTAGGACTTGAGTCATAGTTGACTGATTCTTTGCGAACCTAATTGGATTTGGATTTGTTTAAGAATTGGTTGACTCAACTCAAATAGGATGATATATGGTTGACTTATAATTGAAATTGGATCAAGAGTTGAACCTAAATCAAAAATCCTAAATGGGTCTTGTCCCATGAATTTAAATATGTTAAGTGACACGTGCATGAATGATATCATAATTAGAATAACATAAGTAGTTAATTTCATGCTTTCTATTATTGTAATGAATTATATGATGGATGGTCGTGGACTAGAAACACTCATATGATGGATGTTTGAGTGAATGTTTCTACGATAGCTACATCTACGATGAGACCCATAATCCATCTAAGTGGCTTGGGTGGATTAAACTTGAAAAGTCCATAACCATCCATTTTCTTTATTTGCTCTTATATGCTGGTAGTTATAATTAAAATTTCCTCTTATGGATGTGCATGAGACAGAAGTCCCTCATTAAAATTATATTAAGTCATAATGGTGAAGTATTAAGAATACTATCCATGCCTTCCTTCATGCTAAGTCAATACAGTATGTCAAAAATTATAATTAATTTATTGTGCTATCTAGAAAACTTGCTATAGGACTTGATGTGATGTTGACTTAGTGTATTATGATGCTTATGGTTCATTTAGCTCATGCTAAGCCAATAGAATATAGCAACTACTATAGTGAGTTTGTTATGTTATCCACAAAGCTTGCTATAGGGCTTGACGTGATGTTCACTTAATGACGCTTATGGCATATTTGGGTACTATTGCCTTATTGTGCTACCCACAAGGATAGTATTATTTAGATATAACTATATGAAAATGAAGGATGCAACTTAACTAAAATATTATAGTTTGTTATGCCATCCACAAAGCTACAAGTATTTTAGAGGCAAAAGTTTTGTTGAGAGTTGCATGAGATGCAATCGAAAAGAGTTACATACTCTTGAACTCATAGAAGTTTGTTATGCTATCTACAAGGCTTTTATGGAGAATTAGGATCTCAATCCCACTAAAAAACCTAACAACAAGATTTCTCATTTTCCATGAGGGCTATGGAATTTGCTAAATTAGTGGAAGACATGGTTAGATAAAAGACCTCATCTAATTGTGCGTGTCATCATGAGTAGTCCTTTATATTTTTGTTCTTATATATTCATCTACATCTTCATTATCACTGTATTGTATATTTAATGCCAATAAATTGACCAAACCAAACAATGTGAACTGGTTGAGGAACTTCAGAATAGTTCTCACTTAGGAGAAAATAACCTATTCTCCTGATCCCGATTCGATCAGGAATGATGCTATGAAGGAGCAAAATTCACATATCAGATATGGTGGATTGATAGTACGACTGTCAAGTATATCTTGACTGACTTGATTTTGCTATTAGGTCAGTTAGATTCCTTTTATGGATAGCATCATTGAGGAGAATAAGGCAAAGAATATCTCCGCCAAAGGTATCTATTTTCATTATAGCAATGTTAAGTATTTAAAAGAAAATTGTCAGAGTTGTCTTACAAGCGTGAAGTAGTAGCAAAATGCAAAGGTTGCATTTGCTAAAGGTTTGTATATGATACAAACCAATTTTATCATTGAGTGCTTTAGCTTCAGATTCTTGGGTATTTGATACCTTCTATGGTTCCCACTTATGCAAGTTGTTGCTGAGACTACAAAGAATAAGAAAGCTGATAAAGGTGACTTCAAGTCATTTGGCACTGGTGGAGAGTCCATCCAGGCTGAAGCTATAAGAACCTATTACTTAGTATTGCCTTCTGGCATTACTGACTTGGTCATACTAGTGAGTCAAAGATAAATAAGTTATACAAAAAAGATTTTTTAGATCTATATAATTTTGAATCATATAGAACTTATGAATCTTTTCTCATGGGAAAGATGATGGAGATCCCATTTATTGGACATGGGATAAGGTGAACAAGTTGTTAGGCCTCATACATATAGATGTTTGAAGGCTGATAACAACTTAGGCTAGAAATGGATACTTCATATGAGATATGGTGTGGTCTATAATATGTTTCATAGACCTTCCAATCTCCTTCTGGAGATATATCCTAAAAACTACTGCATATGTTTTGCATAAGGTATCATTATATTTGTAACTAGTACTCCATATGAGATATAGGGCTACCTCGCTTATATGAAAAGAGTTGATGTACATAAACTTTATGCTAGATTAGATAAGTGCATGTTTGTAGGTTATCCTAAGAAGAATATGTGATATTATTTCTACCATCCTACTGAACAAAAGATGTTTGTTAGTAGGCATGCTACTTAAAAAAATATATATCCAAGAAGGGGGTAGTGAGAGGATAATTGAACTTGAGAAGTTCAAGACCTATAGACCATCCCGTATCAGTAGGCATGCCCATTGGTGAGGTTTAACCTTGATGCATACCTCCTTTCGGAAGATCAATCAGAGTGTGTAATGTACCACTTAGATATTGGTTTATCATTGAAAATGATGATCGCAAGATCTATTCAGAAGCAGTCATGAGTAGAGACTTTGATAGATGGCTTAAAGTCATGAATTTTGAGATAGACTCCATGAATATATATCAACTAAGTATAGACTTTCATTGACGCACTTATGGATATGACCCGATAGGTTGCTAATAGATATGTCCATTCGGATTTTGCTTGTCATTACTATAAATCAGCGAGAGAGATTTGTTTCTAGTGAGAGAGGCAAATCTAGTAAGCAAGTATCGAGGAGTTGGAATATCCATTTTTAATGAGATAGTTGAATTGTGTGACTTTATCAAAATATGGATGAACCATGTATGTACCAGAAGATAAGTGAGAGTTTGATCATCTTCTAGATTTTGTATATGGATGACATACTGCTCATTGGGAATACTATCCTAATATTGCTATCGATCAAGACTTGGCTATCAGAATTTTTTCATGAAATACTTGGGTGAAGCATCCTATATACTTGGTATATAGATTTATAGAGATAGATCTAAAAGGATGTTAGGCTTGTCTCAGTTAAGGTACATAGTTTTCATATTGAAGAGATTCAACATGAATGGGTGTAAAAGAGTTTACTTTTCCATGTATGCCATGTATTAAGCCTGATGTGGCTTATGCCTTGAGCATTAGATTTTAGGCAGATCTAGGATAGGATCATTACAAAGCTATGAAAAATATTTTTCAATGCTTAGAAAGTACTAAAAAAGCAGTGAATTGGAAGAGTTCCAAACAACAAACTATAGTTGACTCAGTTTTTTGATGTAAGTGAAGTTGCTAAGGAAAGTTGCTTGATAATAGAGTTCATCACAAAGTTGGGTTTGGTCTCACCTGGTACCCACGCACATCCTTAAGCACTTTTACTTTATTCATGATGTGATCATAGAGTGAGTTGATACAAAATACTACCTAAGGGACTAGTTCACTAAGCCTCATCACTACAGTAGTGTAATCGCTAGCTTGATAGCATGGGCATTAGATACAGAGCGATAGGCTTTAGTGCAAGTAGGAGATTGAAGGAATAGTACCCTACAAGCCAATTATATAGATGATATAATGGGACTATTCTGTATTATTTTTCTACTCATGTGTATGAAGTTGGTTATTTTATATTATTGAGGCATTGTGTTTCATCATTTTTCTATATCATATTTATTATGATTATGATGAACCCCATAAATTAGAATAATGATTTTAGAGCCATGATGAGATCATGCCAATGAGATCTAAAACCCTGATAGCTATAGTCTAAAATATTTTTAGTCGTAAGATCATCGAATCAGGGATTGATGATACCGATAAGATTGGTACATCTTATGTATGCTCGATTGAGAAGGTGATTAATCTCATAATCACTCGTGTAGTAACACTAATACAAGAATATAGGTACTCATTGGAGAATAAGTTCACTGAATTGATCTATGGAGAGAACATCTGATGGAGCCTTATTAGCATGTCAAAAGATGGTTCTCTAGTGGGAGTGGTGCAAGTAATCCTTAGACCTAAAATCATCATATATGGTATCTTATGTATATGGACTCATACTTTGGTTCACACTCTAGCATGACTCTTTGAGATATGTGTGGAATATTCTTGGTATAGTAAAGTGTGCATAATGGTTATGAGTGGTCAACAAGAAATTGATCACTCCTTATAAGAGAAGAGAATATCCTACATGATCTCATAGGATAATGACTCAGAGAGTCTCTAGTCAGAGCAATATGAATATTAGAAAGAGTTTCTATTAGTTTATTGACTGAGTCATCATCATCAAACTAAGATACATATGGATAGGTATATAAGCTTGACATGATTCCTTGCCCATGGCCAGTTTGGGATGTTATATGATTGAAGAATTGAATTATATGGTAACTCGCCATGAAAGAATAATTTTGGTATTCCGCCAAATACTATATGTTTTACATACTCGTGACATGTTGCTAGATGTCAATCTTGACTTATAGGTCCCTGTGAATTAAAGAGTTTAATTTATCGATTAATTAGAAAGAGTTCTAATTAATCGATGGATTTGGGTTTAATGTGTCTTGGACCTAATTGGATTAGGTGCATATTAGCTCGACCTACTACTAGCTAGATGTGGAACCTAATGGATCATACACAAAAAAGAATCGATCTTGAACTTTTGATTATGCTAGCACATGTCTAAACTCAAATCCCCAATCAATTTGGATTCATATTTTCATTGGACTTTAATTAATTAAAGACCTAATCTAAATGGACTTTGTTGACCTTATGATTGATTTTGATGATCATAAAATATTAAGTAAAAATATTACTATTTATATGTTTCAAGAATATATGTAGAATTTTTAAAGTATCCAAAATAAAGAAATTATCTTTAGAAGAAATCTTCTCAAGATGTCAGCCAAAGCAATTAAAAGAAGAAGTTTTCATAAATTTGGATGGCTCATTATGAAGAAAATTAATTTGGAAGGTTTCAAAAGTTAAATTGATAAAGATACTTGGAGAATGTCAAAGTTGTAATTTCATCAAGTTGGAGATTAAGAAAATATATTTCAGAAGCCTCAAGACCAAGTAGAAAAAAAATTCTAATCTTTTGGAGATAATTCCATAATTTTTAGAAGTCAAAATTATAAAAAATCATATTTAGGCAAAAAGGGACGACCCCTAGGTCATCTCCTTTTGAAATGGACAGCTTGGCATGCTTTGGCATGTTGTTTTTGTATGGCCTAATAAAAGGATCAACCCTTAGCGAAAGGGTCAATCTCTATTGCATAAAAATAGAAAACAGAAGTTGAATTTTTAAGTGCAGTTCAAGTGCTGATACTTGAGCATAAGATGTCGATCCCAGATCATAAGATGTCAATCCTAGATTAAAAAGTGTCGATCCCTACAGAAAAGATGTTGACCCCAATGTCGGGACAGGCTGCAATGGCTAATTTTCTACACTTTTTCAATAGATCCTTTTCATTCCAAATGGCTAGTTCAAGCCCTCCAATGTTCCAAACTCTCTCTCTTTAGCCATTGTGAGACTATTTAAAAGTAGAGAATCAAAAGAAAATAAAGAAAAATGGATTGAAAGTAGAAATCATTTAAATTATGAGATTTATTAAATATTTTTTAAAAAAAGAGAAAAGAGAGGACTTTGTGCATCAAAGTCAGAAAGCTTCCAAGTATAATTATCCTCAGTTATTTAAGCTTCCTTTTAGCCTTTAAAGGAGAGAATATAAAGTTTCAAGAGCTATTTTTTAGCCTCTCCATCAAACTTCACAAAGAGTTCTTTTTCTTTTTATTTTTATACTGAATTCTTATACTTGTATTTTTGTTTCTTTATAAGTTTCTTTGGAAGAAAGAAAATTGGAAAATAGATAGGTCCAAGTTGATAATTGGACCATGTAAATATTATGGTTGATGCTCCTAGGTTAAAACTAACTGGATTGATAGTGAACCTGAAAAACTATCGATGTAGGAATGTAGTTGGTGAGTCCGACAAAATCAACTAGATTTATTTATGATCTTGGGTCAGAATAAATGCACTGTAATTTAGAAATTATAGTAAAACTTCTAAGAAAAGCTTAGAAAGTGGATGTAGGAGCGGATTGCTCTGAACCACTATAAAATCTTTGTATATTTGTGTTGTATTTTTTTCACTATTTTACATATCTTGCATATTTTAAATTACTAATCACTTGCTAATTTGATTTTACTCTTATTTAAATTTATTTATATTTGATTTCATTGCATATACTATTTAATTTTATTAAATTAAATTAAGTTAAGTAAGGCATATATTTATTTAGAGTTAAATTTGGCTAAATTTTTATAAACCCAATTCACCTTCCTCTTAGATTGCTGTCTCTAGGCAACAAGTGGTATCCGAGCAGGTGCTCTATTATTAGTTGTTGACCTAACCATCAAAAGCCAAAGATTTTAGCAATCCAAAATAATATTTTTTTTTTAATGATGGATATTTTATAGATAGACTCTTATTGTTTGATGGCTCAAATTATACTTATTGAAAATCTAGGATAAAAATATTCATTCAAGTAGATGACTATAATTTATAAAAAATTATAATCAATGGTCTACACACACCTAATGCATCGATTCATGATAAAGAAATAATTTAAATGAATACTAAAGTAATGAATTTACTTTATTATTCATTAAACATAAATATTTTTAATGTAATTTTTTCATGTATTTTAATAAATTAAATATGAAAGAAATTAAAAACTACTTTTAAGAAAGCAAATCAAAAAGAAACATCAAGCTTTCAAGAAAAAAAAACTTATCCCAACTAATGCCCCATACTGCATGAGGATGAAAAGAAGAAGAAAAGAAAGAAATAAAAGAAAAAAAAAGCATTGATTAAGAAGGAGCAAAGCAAAAAAGAGAAGAATAAGAAAGAGGAGGATTGTATAGCAAGTTATTGCCTCATGGCTCAAAATGATGAGGTATATCATGAACATTCCTCTAAATTTATTTTTAATAAATTATATGAAGCCTTCAATGAGTTAATGGATAAACATAACAAGGTAAGGCTATAAAACAAAGAGCTTAGAAAATCTAATTTATCTTTGGTTGAAGAAAAAATAAAATTTTGAATGAAAAAGAAGATCTATTGAAAAATATGAAAAATATAGCTAAAGAAAAAAAATTTAAAATAAATAGAAGGTTTTAACAAGAAAAATAAGAATATAGTTAAATCTAAAAATTTCTTAGTTAAAAAAAAGATTTTTAAAATTTGAAAAATCTATAATTGAAGAAAAATTTAAGTTGAAAAAAGAATTTAATAAACTAAGATTTTTTGCTAAAGAAAAGAGTAAATATGAAAAATCTCTCTTGAAAGAAAATGTTAAATTAAAGAAAGAAATTGAAAGCTTGAAGTCCATGATTAAAAGTTTACAATTGGATCTCAAAAGCTTCAATCTATATTAAACAATCAAAGAATTATTTTTGATAAAGATGAAATTAGCTATAATTTATTAAGAAAATAAAAATTTATCAAAAATATGTCTATAAAAGATTTATTTGAAAATTCTTCAATCAAGTGCTTTAAATGTAATAAAGTTGACTATAAAATTTCTAAATATTATATTAAAAAAAATTTCCAAATTTCTATTAAACAAATTTGGATTTCAAAAGAAATCTTGAATACTAACTTCTATGAACCTAAGATGACTTGGGTACCAAAAATCATTAAGTGATTTTGTAGATGCACCAAGGATCCAAATGAAATGAAAGGCAAAAAATTTTTATGGATGCCTTGAAAATAAAAAAAAATGGGTATTGAGGCATGGTATAATATAAATCATTTCTTATATCATACCATTAATGATTGTTAAAATTATTTTGATTGAATGTAGTGACTTTAATATGATTTTATATTATGTTTATTTACTCAATATTCTTTTCATATATTAGTAAGATTAGTATGATTGATTGATTTTGATGATTTGAATATTTTGATTTTAAGAGATCAATATACTCTCCTCTAAGTATCATGTTGTGATATGAATTGAAATTATCTTAAAATTCAACATGATATAATAGCTTTCTTATATCAATTTTGTAATTGATAAATTTAAATTAAAAGATGCTTAATTGGATATAAATATTTTTGAATTGCTAAACATACAAGTAAAACTAAGTTTGATATTTTCACTCAAAATGCTTGATGTGTTAAATTGTATTGCATTTTAGGTTTATCCTTAAGGACTTGAAATTTCATAGTTAGATCAAAATATTGAGCCAATATCTAGATCCCTCTCATTTTAACCTTAATTGATTTTGTCTCCCAACTTGAAGAATGCTTTTTATACTTGCTATCAAATTAAATTTGAAATATGCTTTCATATTTTATTCATATTAGTTTTAAGCAATGAATCTAAAAATTAATTTTTCTTTAATCTTTAAGTGGTATTAAACTTTTAAGAAAATCATTAATTAGTCTAAATTTTAGCTCTATTGATATCATGAAAATTTCTAAGCAAATTATTCAATTTGATTTTTAAATAATTGATATCAAGTTAATTATTATTTATTTTAAATTTTAAAACTATTGGTATCAAAATTTTTATACTTGTATCAAATAGAAATTCAAAATTATCTTTAATTTAAAATTATTATTTGATCTAAATTTTAGTTTAATTGGTATCATAATTTGTATCAAAAAATCTATTTCTATCTTGAATTCTATTGCATTATCTTTTGATAAAAAGAAAAGAATATTTTATCTCAAATCTAATTTTGCATAGCTTATATGATATTATTTGAGATAAAATCAAGAATTTTATATCTTTTCTAAACTTAATTATATTTTATAAGAAAAGAAAGATCTAAGTTTAAATAAAATATTTTTTTATGATTTATTTCGTATAATTTATTGAAATCAATTCAAATTAACTTATCAAAATAATTTGATCTAAATTTAAATTAATTTATCTTTTTTGATCAAAAACTTCAATGATTGATATCAAATAGATCATTATTGTGTTGTATTCTATTGCTTTATCTTTGATAAAGAAAAAAATATTCTTGTGTATAATCTGCTTTGCATGAATATATTTTTGACATTATATCTTAAATAAATTATAAGATTGGTATCTTTATGCTTCAAATTGATTGATACTACTTAAGAAAAAAAGAGATATTTTTTTTAAAAAAAATTCTGATATATCAAAATTTTTAGTTTTAAAAGGAACTACTTATCTCAGATTTTTAAAGCTTAAAGCTATTTCTTAAACTAAATTTGAAAAGCATTTCTTTTTGAATCTATAGTTTTGAGAAAAAGAAAAAGTACTATTAAAATTATATTTTCTAATGAGGAAGAAATATTTCTTAAACTCAATCTTATTTTGATTTTGGTTGAGTTGTGCTGAAATAAATAACTTTTAAACTTAAAAAAAAATCATCTATATTACTTGATTTATTCATCTTTGATTTAAGCATTTATATATTTTTCAACTTGTCAATTTATACTTTAATAGATTTGATTATGTCATCATTTCTAATGATCAATGAATATTTTAAAAATACTTTACATTGATTGATCATTTTGATATTGTCATGATTGAAGATATTCTATTGTAAACATTCTATTTTAAAATCAATGAAAGTAAAATTTTTATTAAAAAAATCACTGTATCATGATTATGATTGATTATTTGATTGATGATTGATTATTTAAAATTAAATATATTTTCTTTAAATATGTGCAATAGAGAAAAAAATACTAAAGAAAATAATTTAATTTTAAAAGATTATTTAATTAAAAATGCCTTTATTTGCAAAAGTAAGGGGGAGTAACAAAAATTGTAAAGCTTAAGCATGCAATTTCTTTTTAAAAAAAGAGGAAGGTAATGTTAAAGAATGAATATGTATATGCCATTTTGATAATCTAAATTTAAAATATGCTTATTTTGAAATAAAAAGAGAAAAAAAGTTGAAAAATAAATTAATCCAGCTATTAGTATAAAAAAATAAGGGAAGAGATATTTTTGATTTAATTTGGTTGAAAATATTAATAAATTTTTGATCTAAAATTCTCAATCAATTATCTTATTTTGAGCTTTATTGATTTGAAACTTTCCATCAAACTTATAGTCTTCTAAATTTATGCTTTTATATGTTTATTCAGTTTGATTTACTTGATTTAAAGCACTATTGATTTAAAATAGTTGTAGATAAATAACTTATTCTTAATAATTAAAAATTACTTAAAGTGATATTATTAATATGCTGATTTTATATTTTAATTTATATAATTATTTTTGATAATTAATTAAAGTTAAATTAAATTAAAATTAGATTCTTACTTTAAGACATGAATTTCTAAACTTAATTTTAAAACTCATTTAAAAATTTAAATTTGATACTAAATTTCTGATATGCATTGCAAAATTCTTATGAATTATTTATATTGAAGTAATTTTTACTCAAAACAACAAAATTTAAAAATATGACTAGTATTTACTTTGATATTATTTATTTTACTTTGCTTGATATAATTTTGATACATATATATTTCAAGCTTAATTGACTAAAATTTCTTAAGAAAAAAGATTGAATATTAAAATAATATTATACTTGATTTCATGATCAAATCTTTTGAAAAGCTCTATTTCTCTTAAAGCTTAAAAGTGCATATTTGAAAATTTGATTAAAAAGTTATATTCATTCAAAAAGGAGGAAAGCCTTTAATATTTGACTTCAAACTAATTTTTGAAAAGAAAGAAGTATTTTTTCAAAGGAGAGAGGATTCATTTGAATTATTTTTTTGAATTTGATACATCTCTTATTTTGACACATTCTTACATATTATTGATTTTGATGTTTTTTTCAACCTTCCCATGAACTTTTTGATGCTGTCAAAAAGGAAAAGAGGAATGTTGGATATATGTTTAATGAACTAATTCTTAAGATGCTCATTAATTTGATGCTTTAAATCTTAATACTCATTGATTTGAATTGAGATATTAATTTGAAATGAGTAAATAAAATATGTGTAATGAACTAGATATGTGTAATAAATTAAAAACTAATTAAGAACATTCATGAAGTGTGCATTCTTGTATTGATCTAGTACTCCATAATACATATTGGTGAAATGCATTGAAATACATTTTTTATTTTTATTGCGCATATACTTAAAGTTTTATCATTATAAAAAGAAAGAAATTATTGATCCTATGATTGATTTTGATGATTATAAAATATTGAGTAAAAATATTACTAATTATATATTTTAAGAATATATGTAGAATTTTTCAAGTATCTTAAATGAAGAAATTATTTTTGAAAAAAATTCTATCAAGATGTCAAGCTAAAGCAATTAAAAGATAAAGTCTTCATAAATTTGGATGGCTCATTAAGAAGAAAATTAGTTTAGAAGGTTTTGAAAGTTGAATTGATAAAGATGCTTGGAGAAGGTCAAAGTTATAATTTTATCAAGTTGGAGATCAAGAAAATATATTTCAGAAGTCTCAAAAGTAAGTAGAAAAAGAATTATGATCTTTTGGAGGCAATTCCATAATTTTTAGAAATCAAAATTGCAAGAAAATCATGTTTGGACAAAAAGAGACGATCCCTAGGTCATCCTCTTTTGAAATGGGCAGCTTGGCATGCTTTAGCACATTATTTTTTTTATAGCCTAACAAAAGGATTGATCCTTGGTGAAAGGGTCGATCCATGGGTCGATCTTTATAGCAGAAAAAAAAAAATAAAAGCTAAATTTTTTAGTGTAGTCCAAGTGTTGACACTTGAGCACAAAGTGTCGATCCCAGATCATAAGATATTGACCTCAGATCAAAAAGTATCTACCCCTGCAGAAAAGGTATCGACCCTAATATCGGGATAGACTACAATGGCTAGTTTTCTGCACCTTTTCAATATACCATTTTCATTCCAAACGGCTAGTTTAAGCCCTCCAACATTCCAAACTCTCTCTCCAGCCATTGTGAAGACTATTTAAAGATGGAGAATCAAAAGAAAAAGGAGGAAAATGGATTGAAAGTAGAAATTATTCAGATTATGAGATTTATTGAATATCTAAAAAAAAGAAAGAAAAGAAAGGACTTTATGCATCAAATTCAGAGATTTTTCAAGTGTGATCATTCTTAGTTATTCAAGCTTTCTCTAAGCTTGCAAAGGAGAGAATACAAAGCTTCAAGAGTCATCTTTTGGCCTCTTCATCAAACTTCAAAAAGAGTTTTTTTTTTTTAAAATTTTGTGCTGAATTCTTATACTTATATTTTTGTTTCTTTACAAGTTTCTTTGGGGGGAAAAACTAGAGATATAAATAGACCCAAGCCAGTAATTAGATGATGTAAAGGTTATGGTTGGTGCTCCTAGGTTAAAATCAACTGGATTGATAGTGAACTTAAAAAACTATCGATATAGGGTTATGGTTGGTGAGTCCGGCAAAATTAACTAGGTTTGTTGGTGATCTCAGGTCAAAACAAACACACTGTAATCTAGGGATTATAGTGAAACTTCCAAAAAAAGCTTGGAGAGTGAACGTAGGAGCGGATTGCTCCGAACCACTATAAAATCTTTGTATGTTTGTATTGTGTTTCTTTCTCCACTGCTTTACATATCTTGCATGCTTTAAATTACTAATCACTTGCTGATTTAGTTTTATTCTTGCTTAAGTTCATTTACATTTGATTTCGTTGTATATACTATTCAATTTTATTAAATTGAATTAAATTAAAGCACATACTTGCCAAATTTTTATAAACCCAATTTACCCCCCCCTCCTCCCTCTTGAGTTGCCATCTCCGGGCAACAGACTCCAAATCACTTTTGATTGAGTTCATGGCTCCTTAATTAGTTGGCATTCAAGTGTTGGTTGCATTGGGCTTTAAATGGTTAAACCCAAGATGAATTAGACTCCTGATGCACCCTTTGAATAGTCAAAGGCTTAGCCTTAAGAGTCCACGCCACGTAAAATTCCCGCGCCGTATAAAGTGGAAGGGCTTCTCTTCTCATTTCACGCGGAAGAGTTTCACACATCATCATGCCATTTGATGTGGATTAATACGAGTGATTTAATGAGATGGTGCATTATCTCTAAGATTTAAATGTCACAAAGGAGTCCCCACCCGTTGGGAGAAATTCTCTCCACGCCAAGGAAACGAGTTATGACTCTTTGGTTTTTACGTGGAGATGGTTGTTAGGGGCCATGAGATGGCGCCCTTTAGGGAATTCCACACCATTTATTTCTCTTGAATGATTGTCTCTTGGGGTTTTACGTGGAAGCGGATTTGCGTCATGAGATGGCGCCCCTTCTTATCCATGTTTAAGGTGAGAGTCCACGCCATATATATCTCTCCACTCCTCACGCCCCTATAGGGCATTAAATGGGAAGAAATCTTTGACGTGAAGAGGGTCTTCACGTCCAATATATTTGATGCCTTTTGGGGATTTAAATGTCTATGAGTCGGACAAGTGTTTGGTATGATCGGATGGCGTCCAAGTGTTGGACGTTGGAGGGACTCCACGCTAAGGCAAATGGGGATCTTCATGTCATGCGCCCAAGGAGGATTTCATGAGGAGTGAGACTCCTCCATCCTTCAGGCAAAAGGTGGTCTTCAGCCTTATTGTCTTGACGCCCAAATGTTGGGCAAATGGGGGGTGTTTGACTCCCTTCATGACTCTTGTTTGAGTCTGGATATGGATCCGTTTTGGGCTTAAAAATGGCTGATGCCATGGGGCATTTGTGTGGGTTCCTAATGTCCAAAAGTTGGACAGCAAGAGGGCTAATTGATGGTAAGACTTACATGTCCAAGAGAGGAAGAAAAGGAAAGAGAAAATCATCAAGAGTTGGTGATACAAAGGAGCAGTTGGATTTTTTTTTTTGGGAAGAAAATTCAGTGAATGCATTGGAAAGAGTCCTAGATAGAGACCCGTATGGATTACTGTTGGAGGACGCATGCTTGGATGCTTCAAGGATACCAATCAGCAGGCATTTTGGTTCTCAGGTATATCATTTTTGATCTCTCATATTATATGCTATATGATTTATGTTTGATTGAATACGCGAAGATGATTTTAAGTTTGGGGTTTGGATTGCATGTTTCTGATACTTGTTGTATGTTTTTTTTTTTTTTTAAAATGTTTCCACTGCACATTTGAATCCCCACAATATTTTGTTCGAGATATCTTGCGGGTTTGGAGACAAGATTTAATCATCTACCACAGAACTATGGTGATGCTAGAACATCTAAATAACAATCATTTAGTCTTAACAATTTAGGGTGCCTTCTAGGGAAAGCAAAAGGTTTTCACATTGATAATAATATATTAGTACAAGCACATTGATATATCCTTTACAATTGAGATTCAGTTGCTCCATTTTGTGCGTAAGTGCCAAAACCAAACCATAATACAAATTTTATGTATTTATAGTAATATGTATTATATGTAAATATTATTTTGAATGCAGAGAACATGTGAAAGTAATTAAGAGAAGAAATCATCCTCAGCGCCTTACTCCAAAAGAAATAAATAACATCCAAAGTTCAACATTTCATGAGTGCTTTCAATGCTATATAAGTGTTTTTCTCTTTCGTATATGATATGATAAACTTAAGTTTGCACTTGCCATTGAAGTTCACTAACCAGTGACATTTTTCTATGTGAAATTAGATTGCACAGATCGATCAAACAAGAAGTGTTAATAAAATAAATGAAATCAAATGGCTTGCTCGAGGTCGTAATGATGTGGTAAAAAGATATAAAGGATATATTATTAATAGGTTTAGGTTTCATGTCAAGTCACTTGAGAGAAAACACAAAATAGTGTAGTAGTAGTAACTGATGTAGGAGATGTCACTTATTATGGTATATTGATAGACATCGTTTTATTATTCAAATATGATTGGGCTGATGTTCATGACGGTAGAGGAATAATGCAAGATGACTTGAAATTCACACTTATGATCGATTCATACTAGAAAGGATTTGCATGATGAGCCATTTGTGTTGGCATCTCAAGCTCAGCAAGTATATATTTTTTATGTTCAAGATCAAAGAGATGAAAATTAGTATGTTGTAGTGAAGACAAGACCTATGGATTTATATGAGATGGGTAAGAAATTGATTGATAGTGATGATGAAGAGACACTCGGTGAGAATGAGTCTTACGGCAGACAGGAATTAGAAGACTTGGAAGATGAGAATGATAATCATAATTAGGCTAGAAATGATGTTGATGGAACAATAATTGACATAAGTAGATGATGTATAGTGTTATATTATTGAAATGATTAATAAATTATGTTTCTTATAAGCTTGTATTAATCCATTTTTACTTTCATGAGTTGTTCAATTAGAGTTTTGTATCTTAATAAAGAACATGCCAATATATACTAATCTATCAAAGAATATTTTGTACTTTTATCATACATTTGGTAACAATTTCAGATGGTGAGCACTAGAGGTTTAAAGGTACACAAGATTCAACACTAGCAAGAGCAGCCTTATGGGTAGTCCTAGCCAGACTCTCATACCCTAGATCATACAACTTGGAGTTCCAATGCCCCTTCCAACCTTAGGACTCATCACAACTTTCAGTACAATCATTCTCCAGACTCAAGAGGATGTTGATATGATTACTCAAGTAATTCTTTTCCAAAAAAATTAGGATAATATCTTGAAGTAATAGTGTTTGAGATGAATATATGTTATAATGAGATGAATAAATATTGTAGTTACATGTTCCATTTAATTCATTATTTCTTCATGTGCTTTCTTTATATAAGAATTTGAATGAAAATCCAAATTTTTATATTGATGCATAGTAGATGCCGGAGACAATGGAAAAAGAAAGCGAGGTCAAACCTACATGTCTAAAGTATGGAACTTGCTAGAAGGAGATCACATTTTTTTTAGTTGAAACAAACTTGGTCAACCTATTGGTCGTGAAGGAGCAGTACTCGCTCATTTTTTAGATACTATATTAAGGAAGCACAATTTGGCTCCACTAAATTATAAAAGTTGGCATATGGTGCCTCAATTAAATAAAGATCAGATGTAGGAATGTGTACATATAATGAAAATCTTAACATAAATATATTTACTTTTTCTTGATCATATCATTTGCTATAATTTTTCATTATATTTTCTATCTAAATTCAAAAATTTTAGTCATTAATCTTTGGATTGCAGATTTGTTTTGAATATGAAGTTCCATTAGACCCTAAACCTCATGTTCAAAATAGGCTTCTTGAAGGCATTAAACCATGGATTATATCCTCAATTAGAGACAAGCGAAGGAATTTCAAGGGTGAAATCAAATTTAAATGTTATGATGAGCACAAGTCTATGGTGCAAAACTTGGAGAATGTATTAGAGCAAGTCACACCAGATTAATGGCCAGGCCTGGTTTATATGTGGAGCTCAGAGGATGTAAAAATATGAATAAACTCAACCATCTAATAATTTTAATTGCTTAATATAATGTATTTATAATTAATTATGATTTTTTGATTTTAAAGGATTAGTAAGATAAACAAGCAAAACCATTCCAAGATGAATTCAGCACATACTACAAGAGTAAGTAGTTATGCAATGGTAGTAGACAAGCTGGTATGTTCTTGTTTCTTATCGGTATTAAAATTTATATCTATAAATATAACTTATATTCATTTGTAAATGCTCCATGCATCTAATATTATTGTAGGAAAAAAAGAAAGGATGTCCGGTCACTCGAGATGTCTACATAGAAACCCATCAAGACAAGAATGAAAAACCTCTAAATGATGATGTTGTTGGAAAATATGCAGGGTTTCATACTTGAATTTCAAAATTTTTTTCAAACATAACATAATGAAAGTTATAGAACTCTGCAGTTACTTTTCATTGTTGCCTTTGGAGCTGTACACTTGCCTGGTCTGTACAGAAAGTCCACACCAAGCTGCAACATAGATCAAAGATTCGTCGAACGAATATCCACTCGAAGTGTTAGCTTCTCACGGATCCCTCCAGATGGTTAATCTAAAATTTATTCTTTGGATCTCTTGGATACTCCAAGAGATGAAGAATAAGAAAAAATCCAACCCTTGGATCTCCTAAAAATTAGAAATAAAACATATGAGAAAAGGTCCTAAGAGAAGATAAATCTTCTCCTTCAGGACATCAATGATTAATATCCTAAAAATATCTTTATGCTAGGACAAGAGGAGACTTTCTTCTCTAGACTTTTTTCATGTTTTCAGATCCTATACTCTCTGATTTTTCTCATAAAAAAATCTCATAAAAATATGGAGAAGAAGGGTTCTCAAAGAAATTCTAAGAGAAGACCTTCTTCTCTTTTTCTTCTCTCATTAGGACATGATCAGATCATATCCAAAAATGATCACTATGCCCCAACACCTTGGAGCATAGATCCTCATGCCCTCCTCCTCTCTCTCTCTCTCAGATTTTATCATACAAATCACAAAGAATAAGAAAAAAATAAACATTGAAAGAAAAATATATGAGAAGACATTCTTCTTACCTTTGTCTTCATTAAGACATCAACATTTGATGTCTTAATTGAAGCCTTTTCTCCAATAATTCTTAGCACCCAAAACCTCCATGCCAATCCTCTCTTTTCTTAGGTTTCTACCATGGAAAACATAGGTGTTTTAATGCCCACCTCCTATTTAATAGGAGGTGCCACAAATGTAGGGAAGACTAGGTCAAGTGACTTAGTCAAACTTGGAAATTATGGGGTGTCCAACTCTTGGACGCCCCTTCCCTTATTTTTTGTGCATGGAGACTAGGAAACCATGCATAAAAGAGAGAAAAAATGGTAACAAAAAAATAGGTTGTCATGAAGAATATTGGTGCAAGAGAGGGGAAGGAATTTTGGTTTCATGGGACTCTTTCAAATAGAGTAAAACTCAAAACCAATTCCTATATTTGACCAAGTCAAATAAAATTCCAAATTCACCAGATATGGGGCATGGGAGACTTCTCTTAGGCATGAAAAAAATCATGTAAAAAAATCTAGAATTAAATATGGGCTTGGAACATCATAATGGCATAAGGGAAGAAACAAGGAATCCTAGTCTAACCAGGATGCTCATGCATTGACTAGGTCAAATCAGTTTTTAATCCAATTAAAATAGGATTGGTACAAGCCTAATTATGGATGGTACTAGTCCAACTAGAAAATCAATTAAGTTAGGTTTAAATCATATTTAAATCTAATTTAAATTCTAACTCAATTAGAAATTAGGTGCACTCAAATCCTAGTCCAACTAGAAATTATTTTTCTCTTACAATTAGCTTATCCAATAAACTAATTAAACTTAATCTAATTAAGTCCAAACCAATTCTAATTGAATCTAATTCAATTAAAATTGATCTCAGCTCGATTGCTTAATCAAATTAAGCTAATTAGTAATCTAATTGCTAATCGATCCTCCTACAATACTTGCATTAGGTCAAACATCAATCGCTTTGAATGTTTGACTTTAGAATGATTCTCAATCATCGATTAACCATCTGATCTGATTGCAATCTCTAATGTGTGTGATTCCATAGGTTCAAATCTAAGCTGGTAGCATAGAAATTAATTCTTGTACCAATCGAAGTAACCATTTAGTAATGGTTTTCAACGTCCGGATAGATCGAATATATGCAAAGCAACATTCTTAGAACCCTAGCCCATGGTTACCGTATAATTCATCCCTATATTAATAATGCTCAAGATGACTTCGAGTATGCTGTCAACACCCATACAAGTCATCTCTATTGTGTTTCAAAATTTTGCAAATCTCGTGACTCCTCACAAGGATTATCCAGACCTAGATTTTTCTAAATTAAAACACAATAAGACATTCTCTTTTCGAAGCTATTCAAGAGTGGTCAATCCTATCTTGACTCATACACCAACTTCATAAATACTTGACTGTATCCAAAATTTTTTTGAATCTATACTAGAAATATAGGTAGTCCGACATCAAAGTACAGTGAGTTGCTTGCAAGTCAACATGGTGATCTTAGATCGGAGGAATACTTATACCCATTGGCCTTTGCTAGCTATTTTTGATAATAGAGTGCTACATTGGTCATGTTTAGTGTCGATATATTTCTACATTTCATCTTGATACCATACTAGTATTTTCACACCACTTGGTTATGAGGACAACCAAAGCATATAGCATACAGGGACCTACACTCGATAAGTTATCATTCTTATTAAAAACTTATCATTTGATCATGAACAGGTTAAGAACCATTCGATAAATCTTTCTTTATTGATTGATTGTGGTTCTAAGAACTTCATCATAATTTAGGAGTTTATTTAAGAAAGATAGATTTTTTATGATGAACCAGCCAAATAACTATTATTATTAGATAATTCATATACTAATTCTAATCATCTATCACTTAGATGATTGGCTTTAGGATATATTTTTCAACAACTCTCACTTGAACAAAAGTCAATCAGAATGATATCAAATATCCTATCTTTTACTTGAGTTCGTAGAACTCCTTAGTTCCGAGGTCTTTGCAAATGGGTTAGTTAAGTTATACTTTTTCATCGATCTTTCAAAGATCGATGTCATCCTGATCTAAAATCAAAGATGATAGTAATGCAGAATATGCTGGTCTTTCGATTCTTTAGCCTGAGCTATGGCTCTAATGCTACGATAGGACTGGACCATCGATGGAGGATGCCATCCTATGAATCTTAGCAACTACACAGCTTACATGGCAACATCATATGCCATGATATACTCTACATTATTAAATAAATAGGCTACAGTATCCTATTTGAAATCTTTTCAATAAATTGCTCTTATAATTAGGATATAACCTGACATTCTCTTGCTATCATCTTGATCTGACTGAAATCAAAATATTCATATATTTTTAGTCTGTATTTTTAGATTTGAGTCACTAGATCTTAGTATTTTTCAAATACTTAAGAATTATCTATATAATCTATCAATGGTTTTCACTTGGATTAGACTGGTATCTGCTTACTATCCTTAGTGAGTATACCATATATGATCTTGAATATGAAAAAATTAAATGACAGCCAAACCTTTATTTCTTGCAATGCTTGAATGTCATTTTTGATTAAAAGAATTTCATCCACAGACAATATAAGAAATAACACTACAGAATATTTTGCCTACTTACAAATGTAGGATTTTTCTTTGTTCATAGCAAAGACATATGTTCAAAATGTATTTTCCAAAACTAAGATAATAGCCAAATGGGCTTTACAGGTCATTACGTTCCCATATGCACTACTCTGATCCTTTTGAAAATTTATTCACACCCAATGAATTTTATTCCTTCAGATGAATCAACTAGTGTCCACGCACTATTGATTTTCATGGACATCAATTTAGATTATATGGCTCCAAGCCACTTCTTAGAGTCGGACCACTGCATTGCATCCCTAGAGGTGATCGAATCCTTGTTGTTCTCATCGAGCTCAATAGGATTGCCATCCCAGACCTAGATACTGAAGTATCTATCCGACTAATATGGTACTCTACCAGATCTTCTTAAAGGTGCCACTTTAATGGGCTTCAAATTTAATCTGATCAAATTCAGTTCTGTAGGTTTACTAGATTATGTCGGTTCTTTTCTATCGGTCAAACTTTTTCAAGTTCAACTTAATAGGCATTAGTTCCTTTTCTAAGAAACTTCTTTTTAAAAGAAATATGCTATTACTGATGATCATCTTATGTTCTTCAGCATGGTAGAATTAATTATCCTTAAACATCTATTGGATCAGGATCCAAGTTTATCTGTGTGCAAACTTTTGACATAGGCCGATCAATACCAAATTCGAAGGTGCGAGAGTTTAGGTCTACGCCCGATCCATATCCCATATGGATTCTTTATAATAGATTTACTCGGTATAAATTTTTAAAGTAAAACTAATAGTCATAAGAGCACAATCCTGAAACAGACAGACAAGTGAATTCTATCGTGGATTGAATCATGTCTAACAAAGTTCAACTTTTCTTTTCAAATACACTATATTCTAGAAAGAAATTCACTGATAGAAAATCTTATTCTCTCCTAGATATGTCATAAATTTACTGGATAACTATTCACCTCTTCGATCCGATCGAAGAGTTTCAATACCTTTTCTAGTTTATTTTTTTATTTTATTATTAAATTATTTAAATATTTTAAATGATTCAGGTCAGACACACCTATGCTTAGATAGGTCATCTGTATTGAAATATTAATATCTTTCTTTAGCACTTAAATTCATAGGTCTACATACATCACTATGTATGAGACTTAGAACTTTATCGGCTCCTTCATCTTTTTCAGTAAAAAATGACTTTATCATCTTTCCAAAAAAATAAAACTCATAAGTTATCAATAATTCAAAATCATTGATATTGAGGTTTTCCTATTAAGCTAACCTATTTATTTTGTTCTTGTCAAGATGACTAAGCCTATAATGCCAAAGGTAGACATTCATGACATAATCTAACTTGGATGTTTATTTGTTGACCTAAAGATTGATTTTGATGATGATAAAAAATTTTGAGTATAATTTGTTATGTTACTGATATTATTTTTGAGGATGTGTAGTTTAAATTTTAAGTGCTCATGATGCTCTAAGTGATTTTCATCAATTAAATTGAGTACCACCAATCAAAAGATTATTGAAGTAAAAAACTAGACTTGACATACCTTAAAAAGGATGGTTAATGAGAGTTAAATCAAGTTTAGAAAGCAAGTCTAGCCTATAAATAAATTTAGAGAAGAAAAGCTGCTAAAAACTTCAGACATGCATGGCATGAAACTTAGTCGACTAAGCCAGTAGTTAGTCGACTCAATCTCAAAGAATAAAAAAGATAGAAAGCACAGAAAGATCAAAATTCAGGATTCAGATGACTTAGTCGACTAAGTCAGAAAGTTAGTCAACTAAGTCTTAGAGAATAATAGCAGGACAGAAAGGTAGATTTTCAAGCTTTGTTCACTTAGCAGATTGAGCAGACTAAGACTTAGTCGACTCAGAGAAACTTAGTAGACTAAATTTACTATAATGGCTAGTTTTTTTAAAACTATACTTTTCAGCCCTAACTTTTTTTCAATAGCTATTTTCTTATTTCTAATGAGTCTCATCATCACTCAAGCATTCAAGAAGAAGTCAAGCATTCAACTATCATCATTTGGACTTCTTTCAATTCTTTAAAGAGTTTTTATTTTTCTAAACTTAATCTTTATATTTTTTATATTTTATTTCAAGTTTCTTGGGATGAGAAACTTGGGTTGGTCCACACCTAGAGTTGGACGTTATAGTAGTTTGATTGATGAGCCAAGTTAAAATCAATTGGGATTGATTGTTAGCTCAGAGAAAAATAATCACTTGTGAGGTTTTGCTTAGTGATCTAGAAAAAATCAACTAGATTGATTGTGAGTTCGAAAAATAATCTTGTATGATTTTAGTTGGTGAGTCAGAAAAAACCAATTTAGTTTGATGGTGAGCCTGAAAAATAATCGAACTGTAATTCTAGTTATGAATTATAGTTGAATTTCTAAGGGATATACTTGGGGAGTGGACGTACGTGCTGAGTTTGATACCGAACCACTATAAAATTTATGTAATTGTGTTTGTGCTTATTGCTCTTATTCTTTATATCTTTTATCTTTCTATTGCTCTTTACATAAAAGATTATATTATTTATCATATGCACATCACTTAGTTTAAATCATTGAAAATCTATATATTAGTCATTTATTTTTTAAAATATCCAATTTATCCTCTCTCTTGGGTAGCCACACCTGGGCAATAATTGATATCAGAGTGGATGCTCTAATATTTGATTGTTAACCTAGTGGTTAAAAAGCTAAAGATCTAGACAATCCAAATAAAATCTTTGTTTAATGAAGATCATTTCATAGATAGACCCACACTATTAAATATATCAAATTACACATACTGTAAAGCTAGAATGAAAATATTCATACAAGCACATGACTATAATTTATAAAAATTTATTATTGATGGCTCACATACCCATAATGCATTGATCATGTATGATAAAGAGATGGCCCAACTAAATGCTAAGGCTTTAAATATGCTTTATTGTTCATTAGATTTAAATGAGTTCAATTTGATTTCTTCTTGCATTTCAGCAAAATAAGTTTGAAAGAAATTAGAAACTATTTTTGAGGAAGCAAACCAAAAAAAAAAATCAAGCTCCAAAGAAGATAAGAAAACTCATCCCAATATATGCCTCATGGCTCATGAGGATGGAAAGAAAAAGAAGAAAAAAATAAAAAAAAAGAAAGCATTAATTAAGGGGGAGCAAAGAAAAATAAAAATGAGAAAGAGGAAGAAAGTACTATAAATCTTTGCCTCATGGCCAATGAAGATGAGATAAATTCTGAAAATTCTTTTTAATTTATATTCGATGAATTATAAGAAGCTTTCAATGACTTAATGGATGAATTCAAAAAATTAAGGCTGAAAAATAAAGAATTCAAAAAGTCTAATCTTATCTTAGCTAATGAAAAGAGTAAAGTCTTATTAGAAAAGAAAGATATTTTGAAAGATTTTTGGCCAAAAAAAAAGTACTTCTTAAATCTAAAAAATCTTTAGTTGAAGAAAATATTAAGCTCAAAATGGAATTTAAAAATCAAAAATTTATATTAAAAAAAAACTTATAAGATCTAAAAAATCTTTTTTGAAAGAAAATACTAAATTAAGAAAAAAAATTGAAATATTGAAGCCCATGTTCAATAAGTTTACTATAGGATCTCAAAAGCTTCAATTAATTTTGAATAATCAAAAAGCTATTTTCGATAAAGTTGAAATTGGCTATAATTCTTGAAGAAAATAGAAATTTATGAAGAATATGTTTAGGAAAACTTTATTTGAAAATCATTCCATTACATATTTCAAATATAATAAAGTTGGCTACAAAATTTTAGAATGCAATACCAAAAGAATCGGCCAAACCTTAATTAAACAAATTTAGATTCTAAAAGAAATCATATGCTCTAACATTCATGGATCCAAGATGACTTGGGTACCAAAGACTAGCAAATGATATTACAGATATACCAAGGATCCAATGGAATGAAATGAAAAAATTATTATGGATGGTGCCTTGGGAATAAAATTGGATGGATGATGATGTTCGGTAAAATCTAAACTTTTCTCATATTATGCCATCATTATTTGCTAAATATATTTTGATTATCAATTAGCATAATTATTGAGTATGTTTGATTGATTTTGATGATTTATCATTGCTTAAAATGATCATACTCCATGAATTGAAAGTTTGATATATTGATCAAAACTATTATATCATATTGATTATTTATTTTAAGCTTATTATTTTATTCTAAATTTAGCATGCTGGTTCAATCCTTTGTATCATGCTATTTTAATCTTTAATTATTTAAGAAATCTAAGTTATTACAAGCATTATTGTCTATAAATCTATTTGATTGCAAAAATAATAAATAAGCTAAGTTTTGACAACCCACATAAGATGCTAGATTATCAAAATTCTCCTAAAAAGTGTATGAAATAAGCACTCAAAGATAAGTCATTCAATCATAAAATTTAAGTACTTGATTGATATGCATTGCATCCTAGTTTAATCTTTAAGGATTTGAAAATTTACTAGTTAAACTAAAATCATAGAGCCTTTATCTAGTTTTTCCTCGACCTAATTTTGATTTAATCTCATTTGATTTGATTGATTATCATATCCCCAATTGATTGATTTTTGATCTCCTAAATTGATTTGAATATTCTTTTTGATCATCAATTTGATTGCCTCTTTGATCTTAAAAGAGAATTTATTGATGAACATTTATACTTTGTTCCAATTGATTGATTTCAAAAATTGAATTTGAAAAATACTCTTCTTGAATCTTTTGAAGTTGATATCAAGCAAAATATTTCAAGAAAGCTATCATTTATCTTTAAAGCTAAATATTTAAAGAGGACTTTAGTTTTAATTATTTGGTATCAAATAGCTTACTATTTGTTATATATTTGATTGATTTATCTTTTGGAAAAAAGAAAAGAATGACTTTGTTTCAAATCTGATTTTGCAAAACTATACTCTTGAAGTGATACTATTTGAGATAAATTCAAAGAATTTTATATTTTTTCTAAACTTAATTAAATAAAATTTTTTATGATAAAAAAATGAAATTTAAATAAAAATATTTTTTTAATTACTTATCGTACTCTTTTGATCTTTTTGATATTTGTTCTTATTATATACATTCTTTTGTAAACGTCCTTTGAATTTAATAAAAAATAAATTTTTGAAAAATTTGGTATCTTCTTGAGTGAATGCTATGGTTGATTGATATTTGGATTAATTAATACTCTTAGCTCCCTCAATTGATGCTTATGTTCTTGAATTTTATTTAATTTTAAAATGATTTTGTTTGCTAAAGTAAGGAAGAGAAATTATTAAAGAAGAAATGATCATTTAATTGAAAATGGCTTTAAAATTAAAAATATCTTTAAAATTTAGAAAATCTAAATTTAGTGGTTAAATTCATATTAAATTTGCTAAATTCGTATTAAATTTGCTTGATTTGAAATAAAAAAGAGAAGAAAGTTGAAAAGTAAATTAATCTTACTATAAGTATGAAAAATAGGGGGAGAGATATTTTCTAACTTAATTTGATTGAAAATTTTGACTAATTTGCATTGAGATAAATAAATTTTGATCTTAAATTCTCAATCAACTACTTTATGATCTTCTAAAATGGACCTTTCATATGATTATTCAATTTAATTTACATAATTTGATTGCTCTATCTTATTTTTGGATAATTAGTTGAAGTTAAATTAAATTTAAAAATATATTCTTACTCCAAGAAATAAATTTCTAAACTTAATTTGAAAATCTATTTAAAAATTTAAATTTGATACTAAATTTTTATATACATTGCAAAATTCTTATGAATTATTTATATTAAAGTAATTTCTATTTAAATTAATAAATTTGAAAATGTAACTATCTATTGCTTTGATACTATTTATTTTACTTTACTCGATATATTTTTGATACATATCTTTTTCAAATTTAATTGACTAAAATTTTTTTTGAAAGAAAAGACTGAATATTAAAGTACATATTATGCTTGATTTCATATTTAAATCTTTTAAAAAGCTTTATTCCTTTTAAAGCTTAAATGTATATATTTGAAAATCTAATTAAAAAGATCATATTCATTCAAAAAAGGAGAAGAGTCTTTGGTATTTGAATTCAAGCTAATTTCTGAAACTAAAAGTACTTTAAATATGTTTTAAATCAAAAGACAAGTTTTTCAAAGAAAACTTTGATGATAAATTTTTATATCTTATTGATTTTGATGATTAGTCTTTTATTCTTCCCATGAGCTTTTTGATGCTGTAAAAAAGAGAAAGAGTTATTATTGAGTATATGCTTGAGCTTAACTAGAATGAAGTATATTTTTATTATTTAGTGATTTCATATCTTTTAAATATATAATTCTTGAGAAACTCACTATATATTATTTTGCATATACTCAAAAATTTTGTCATCATCAAAAAGAGAGAGATTGTTAACCTAAAAATTGATTTTGATGATGATAAAGAGTTTTGAGTATAATTTATTATGTTACTAATATTATTTTTGAGGATGTGTAGTTTAAATTTCAAGTGCTCACAATGCTCTAAATGATTTTCATCAATTAAATTGAGTACCACCAATCAAGAGATCATTGAAAAAAAAAAATAGATTTGACACACCTTAAAAAGGATGGTTAATGAGAGTTAAATCAAGTTTAGAAAGCAAGTCTAGCCTACAAATAAATTTAGAGAAGAAAAGCTGCTAAAAATCTTATGGCATGCTTGGCACAAAACTTAGTCGACAAGCCAGGAGTTAGTCGACTCAGTCTTAAAGAATAAAGAAGATAGAAAGCATAGAAAGATCAAAATTTAGGATTCAAAGGACTTAGTTGACTAAATCAGAAAGTTAGTCGACTCAATCTTAGAGAATAGCAGTAGAATGAAAAGATAGATTTTTAAGCTTTATCCACTTAGTAGACTAAGTCAGATTGAGTAGACTAAGACTTAGTCGACTCAGAGAAACTTAGTCGACTAAGTTTATTATAACGGTTAGTTTTTTCAAAACTATACTTTTTCAGCTCTAATTTTTTCTCAATAGCTATTTTTTTATTTCTAATGGCTAGATCACTTCTGAAGACCTCCAAAATAAATTTAAATGATAGAAAATCTTAAGAATATATAAAAAAATATTTTGAGTATTAAAGAAAAGCTTTTTGAGAGTTTCATTGAGTATTCATTAAAGAAAGCCAAAGGAGTAAGCTAAAAGGAGAAGAGAAGGAGTTGATTTCAAAGTTAACCTTTTTCCTTCTACTATAAATCATCCTCAAGCAAGTGAGAGCAAGAGTGAATTAAAATGAGAAAGTAATCAAGTCAAGAATCAAGGAGCCTCATCATCCCTCAAGCATTCAAGAAGAAATCGAGCATTCAACTATCATCATTCGAACTTCTTTCGATTCTTCAAAAAGTTTTTATTTTTTTAAACTTAATTTTTATATTTTTTATATTTTATTTTAAGTTTCTTGGGGTGAGAAACTTGGATTGGTCCAAGCCTAGTGTTGGACGTTATAGTGGTTTGATTGATGAGCCAAAGTTAAAACCAATCGAGGTTGATTGTTAGTCTGAAGAAAAACAATCACTTATGAGATTTTGGTTGGTGATTCAGGAAAAACCAACTGGATTGATTGTGAGCCTAAAAAATAATCTTGTATGGTTTTGGTTGGTAAGCCAGAAAAAATCAATTGAATTTGATTATGAGCTCGAAAAATAATCAGACTGTAATTCTAGTTACGAATTATAGTTGAATTCTCAAGGAATATACTTGGAGAGTGGACGTAGGTGCTGAGTTTGGCACCAAACCACTATAAAATTTATGTGTTTGTGTTTGTGCTTATTGCTCTTATTCTTTACATTTTTTATCTTTCTATTACTCTTTACATAAAAGATTATATTATTTACAATGTGCATATCACTTAGTTTAAATCATTGAAAATCTATACATTAGTCATTTATTTTTTGAAATACCCAATTCATCCTCCCTCTTGGATAGCTATACCTGAGCAACATTATTAAATATGTATATTACACTTAACAGGCTATGTTAATGTCATTTTTTTATTATCCATATATTATAACATTATTTATAATAATATCACAACAATCCCCTTTATTGATAAATAATGATTATTTTTGGTCAAAAGGCCAACAAAGATCACATTCATTATAAACGATGGACAATAATCACAGTCACTTTAAATGACAAATTTTGAAAACATGTTTAACAATTCTAAAGCTAGAATTGGAACAGAGTTTCCAACCCTAATGTTCAAAAATCTACCACCATTTTCAAATATTTTACTTACCTAAAGTTCTTGCAACGAATTGCATAAGACCACTGGTATCTAATATCTAGGTAGTAGAATTACATATAGAGAAATTTCAAGATGTTATAATATAACATCCTTAATAAGCAACTCTTGCTTCTTTCTCTTGTTCAACCTGTTATGGTCAAGAAAAGCAAGACAATTCTTTTTTCTATGATCCTGCTTTTAATAGTAGAAGCACTATGCCTGATTTGGATCAATATTAGACTAATTATTTTGACTGGGCTAAGAAGCCCCAGTATGAACCCATTCGTACTGCTAAATCAAATTTAATTTTTGATACTAATTATCGAAGTTGGGTCCCATAAGTCATCACTATCTAATAGTGATTGAAACAATTAGGGTTTAGCCTTATTTTGAGAAAAGAGAATAATGACCTAAGTATATGAATTATTTTAAGCCTAGAGACTTGGACTTTAGTCTTAAGATTCTCTAATTCAAGAAATTACTTTAATTTGGAGAATTACTTTAATTTTCTAATAGGTATTAGAATCCACATAGGCTATCCACAAGCTCGACTTTGGTCGGCCAATTCATGTGCATCTATGGATAGGTTCATTAACCAATTAATTCTCTAAACAACTTCTAATAATTTAATTTTACCCTAGAAACCTAATCAGTAGGCTTTGGCCTCCACTGTAAGGATTCGATTAGGTCCAACCATTAACATGACCATACTTTGTGCATCTAACCAACGAATGATTAAGCTCAACTTTAGTTGGCCAACCTAACCACTATTAGAGAGATACTTCCAAGTTATCATGTTATGAATGATAATTCTATTAGTTAATAAGCATTAGGCCTTTGGGCCTCTAATGATTATTGAGTTAATGGATCCATTATCAGCCAACTTAATGGGAGGCTATGACTCAATTACTTTATTATTTTAAGGATCAAATAATATTAAAAGATTTAAATTATTAGTGATTTAAGGATAGAAAGGATATGGATCAATTTGCTTCCACTAATTTTACCAAGTCAAGTCCTTCCATTGACTTCTCAAGTCATTTATGAGGACTAGGATCAATATCGATCCATATGCACTTAGATCAGTCTTACTGAATAAAATCAATCTCACTGATTTTCTATGTGATATGGGTTAGCACGAATCAATGAGCAACCTAATCAAGACTTGATTAACCGCATTGGTCAGGTAAGTGAGATTGATGGAAGGGTCTGCCAAGACTTGCCTTAGACACCATTAGAAATGGCCAAGTAAGCAGGCTGTCAATTAAAAACCATCAATCTAGGAATGCCAGACTTACCTTAGACATCAATCAATTTATCAATTTTGATTTGGTCTGCCTAGAGACTCAGGCTCAACCACTTAGCCACAATAAGTATCCATTTGTTAGATGTATGGACTTTGATCAACTACAACTATTGAATTGATCTATAAAAATGATCTAATCCTAATTAACTATTAATTAGGTTCGATCAATTTCTTAACTTAGTCCATATTTAATCTAATCCTAGGTCTAATCCAGTTAACGACCTGATCAAAGCTACTGCATTATCCATTAACCCATGTTTTATAAAATTATCTTAGAATCTTTAAATCACAAACCTAGATTCTAAATAATCACTTAATTTTCAATTAAGTTCAAAGTTAATGAGTTTGGATTTATGGAATCTCATAACTAATTTTTGATTTGATTATTTAAAAAAATTTTAAATTATAAACTATTTACATTGAATCATATTCAATACAAGATTTTAGATCTAATTTATTTTGATATTTAGATCACGTCCTATGATTTTGAATCTAGGATTTTATAGAAAGTAAGTTCTTAATTTAAATTCTATAAAATAAATATGTCATATATATACATTCTAGATTCAAAACAAAAATACATATCAACATATGTAACAAGAGGATCTAGATCTAAACATAAAATACATCACATGGATCAAATCATATACCATTTAAATTTAGATTTAAAATTTAAAAATAAATTATAAATTATTTTAGATCTCATCTAACATATTTATGATTTAGGTTATTCAGGTCAGCATATACTAGGACAATCTCTTCACTGTAAGGGATAGTGATGCGGACACCAGAGCCAACAGAGGTTGATAACATAATTTAGATTCAATTTGGATTAAAGAAGCCATATCAAAATAACTCTACTTCAGTTATTTTATTCTAGTCCTTTTGATTTAATTAATTAGTTCTTTTGATGCATTTAGTTTTGGGTCCATAGGACCATACTTGGGTTTATTTTGGATTGAGCCTTATTTGAAAAGAGACCATCATAAAGAAGCAAGCTTGGTCCACGTCATCTTTGGAGCCACCACCCTCCACATGCCCAGGAAGGAAATACACATGCCAGCATGTGCCATACCCAAGGATCCTCATGCCAAGTTGTGTCAGGTATCAAGCGCCCACATGGAGTTTCTTTTCTTTCCTAGGATTCCTTAAGAGTTCTTAATTTCTTGCTTATTTTATTAAAAGGCTGATTTCTTACCTATGGTTTCATAAAAGATAGATATGATATATTATTGTATTTGAAAACCATACATAATGTTTTACCTTTTTGTTGAGAGGGTTGATTTTTTTTTGTAAAAAAAATAGGATTCCTAAAAAAATAGGATCTCTAGGATCCTATATAAACCCATGTATCTTTCATGAATGAGATAATGAATGAATGAATCAATTTACAGTTTTCACAAACACTTATGTTGGTCACTCCAAGAGGGAGAGGGTTTGAGACCCAAAATCGTCCCACGAGGGGAGAGTGTGAGGCCCATCTTTTTCTATCTCTTTAATCTTCATTTTCTTGAGATTTAGTATTCCTACGATCCCGATTCATCTTCACCATCACCTACATAAGCCTATTCCATCAAAAGAAGATCTGTCTCTTTCAAAATTTTTATCTATCATGTAGAGAGAGAAAGAGTGATCTATTATTCTATAAATCAAACGTTGATAAGAACCTTCGTTCCTTCTCAACTGATCTTTAATTTTTTTACTTATTTCTTTTTAGATCTGATGTTGGTAAAGACCTAGTTCTTTATCGATATATCTGCTTGGTTAAAAGATTAAGAGCCCCAATTAGGGTAGTTTCTTAACTACCATGATCCGAATTCTTCTTATCTTTTTTTGAATTTCTTACGGGCTTAATTTCTTGCTATTCTTCATTTCATTTATATTTTTTTTTTTGCAATTATTCATGAGTATGTTTAACTTCTGCTATCTGTCTATTTACTTTAATATTGCTAGTTATTTACTGATATCTAAAATGGCATTCATTAGCATCATTTAGATTGATCGTGCTTTGGTCCCATGTCAATCAGTCATGCCTCCGAGCAAAGTATAGGCAACTATACTGTCTGTCCTG
The DNA here is from genome assembly GCA_006176705.1 of Cocos nucifera. NCBI lineage: Eukaryota > Viridiplantae > Streptophyta > Magnoliopsida > Arecales > Arecaceae > Cocos > Cocos nucifera. The sequence continues at coordinate 858,260 of QRFJ01000292.1, forward strand.
AAAATAATGTGCCACGGTCGGATGTGATTTGTTGTTGACGAATAAAAGGAAGCTTTGTATTTTTTTTCTTTTTTTTAGGCTGTCCCACATCAATTTGGTATCAGAGCCAGGTTGGTTAGGACTTTAGTTTAAATTCTATAATTTAAAATTTCTGCAAGTTAAATTTTCATAATTTATTTTTTAATATTTTTTTCTTTTTTACTGCATCTTATTCCTGCATCCTAGACTTGCATGACTACTAGATCAGATATCTAGTACCAACGTCCTACTTTCTCATCCAGTACCAACATGGATCCCAATACAGCAGCCATCATTAATGCCCTGATTGAGAAGTTTGATGATATGAAAGATTTTATGAAAACCATGAGTGAAAGAATAATAGTATTAGAAGAAGCTAGGCAAAGATAATTTGAACCTGAGTCTCCCTAACTATCTATAGGACAGAGAAGAAGGAATCTCGATCTAGATTGACCTATAGCAACACGCCCCCATCATAACTAGTTCGATCAGGATGAGCATGTCCTCAGGAATGTAAAGATTAAAACTCTAAGTTTTAATGGTTGTCTAGATCTGAGAGAGTACCTAGATTAGGAATCGGACATGGACCACTATTTTGGATGGTATGAAATATCTGAAGCAAGAAGAGTTAGATTTGCTAGGATGAAGTTGGTTAGGCAAGCTCGACTTTATTGAAAAAGTGTTGAACGTCTTCTCAACCAAAGAAGACAAGATCCGATAGAAATCTGGGATGAAATGAAGGAGAAACTTAGAGAAAAATACCTCCCCACCTCTTACCAACAAAGATTTTTAGATCAGTGGCAGAGACTTACTTAAGGAAATAGATCAATCGCAGAGTACATCATGAGATTTGATGAGTATCTTATGAGATATGGAGTAACTGAAGATAGGGTTGTTACCTTGTCTAGATTTAGAGCTGGATTATGAGAAGATATCTAGCGTGAGCTCTTTTTGCGAGAGGTAACCACGTTAGAAAAAGCTTATCAACTTGCCCTAGATTTTGAGAGATTTTTTAGGTATTCGACCATCCATCATCTTGAACCTTATCGAGTAATCCCTTCTGGATCAAGATCCAATACTACCCAGACTCCTAGTAATGGACCTCTACCTATAAATCCTATTATGAGAAAAGAAGATAAAGGAAAAAGAGTTGCAGAAGAGTTATCTAAGGAAAGTAGTTCTCGATCCCACTGCTTCAAGTGCCATGGTTATGGTCATTTTGCTGCACAATGTCCCAACCGATCATTATTTATGAAAGAATTAGAAGAGAAAACTCTAGAAAATATTGAGGAGGAAGTTTATGAAGCTGATCCAGACTTAGCCGAGCAGTTTGAGAGTACTGAGAAAATCTTAAATTTTGTTGCACCAGAGTCAAATCTTAGGCTTGGAGTCGTTAGGTATGTTCTAGCACAAACTAAGGAGAGTGAAGACTGGCGTAGGACTTTTATTTTTCATACCTTCATAAAATTTAGTGATAAAATTTGTAAGGTGATCATTGATAGCGATAGCTGTATGAACGCCATCTCCACCGACACTGTTAAGCGATTAGAATTAGCTCCTATAGATCATCCCAGTCCATACCATGTATCTTGGATAGATTCCTCCTTTATTCCCATCAAACTTAGATGCCGTGTTTTCATCCAGCTCCATTCTTATCAGGATCATGTTTGGTGCGATGTCTTACCCATGAAAGTTGGAAGTATCATATTAGGTCGGTCTTGGCTATTTGACAATGATGTTATGATTTATGGCCGAACCAACTTCTGTAGTTTCACTCATAAGGATAAGAAGATCACGATCAATCATTCCTCATCTAAGGCTACCAATTGAAAGATAGGCGATGGACCAAAAGAAAACATCAAAAAGAAAAGCCTCGATCTGATAGGTGCTAAGAAATTAGAGATGATCATGAGTAAAAGATCACCAGTTTGGATGATTGCTGTAAGAGAAGTTCGTGAGAATCCTAAGATAGATCATCCCAAGAAAGTAGTTCATAGATATCAACCTAGAAAATCAATAGACCTTATCCCACTGCCCATGCATGCTAGAATTTTTGAATCTGCAAAGTCATTTGCACAGCATGTTAAGAGTTTACATAAAGAGATCAGTAAAAAAATTAGTATTGGTAATAAAATTTATAAACAGAATACAGATTCACATCGATGTGTCCAAGAGTTTGCGGAAGGAGACTATGTGATGGTTCGAATGAGGCTTGAATAATTTTCAGCAGGAACCATCAAGAAGTTACATGCTCGAGGAGCAAGTCCATTTAAGATTTTAAAGAAGATCGGACCAAATGCAAATGTTGTGGACTTGCCTTCTGATTTTGGGATTAGCTCTACTTTTAATGTTGCAGATCTCGTCGCTTATAAAGAGCCAACTTGGATACCTAGTGAGCCATTTGAGCTTGAACCAACCTTTGAGAGAGAGCTTATTCCTAAATGTCCACCGACCAAAATGTCAAAGCATGATCAGATTGAGAGAATTTAGGATGAGTAGATCATCTCCATTCGGAGTCGAGGCTATCAGCGGTACTTAGTTAGATGGCGAGGTCGATCGGAGTCCAAAGGTACCTGGATTACTCGAGAAGAGCTGCAGCATATTGATCCTGATTTGCTTGAGCATCACCGAGCAAAATCGACCCCCACTCGATAGGGTCGAGTTCTCCCCACCCCGAGAGAATTGGTGCAGACACCAGAGCCGACAGAAGTCGGCAACATAATTTAGATTCAATTTGGATTGAAGAAGCCATATCAGAATAACTCTACTTCAGTTATTTTGTTTTAGTCCTTTTGATTTAATCAATTAGTTCTTTTGATGCATTTAGTTTTGGATCCATAGGACCATACTTGGGTTTATTTTGGATTGAGCCTTATTTGGAAAGAGACCATCATAAAGAAGCAAGCTTGATCCACGTCATCTTTGCAGCCACCACCCTCCACATGCCCAGGAAGAAAATACACACACCAGCATATGTCATGCCCAAGGATCCTCATGCCAAGTTGTGCCAGGCATCAAGCGCCCACATGGAGTTTCTTTTCTTTCCTAGAATTTCTTAAAAGTTCTTGATTTCTTACTTATTTTGTTAAAAGATTAATTTCTTTCCGATGGTTTCATAAAAGATAGATATGATATATTATTGTATTTGAAAATCATACATAATGTTTTACTTTTTTGTTGGGAGGGTTAATTTTTTTTTGTAAAGAAAATAGGATTCCTAAAGAAATAGGACCCCTAGGATCCTATATAAACTCATGTATCTTTCATGAATGAGACAATGAATGAATGAATTAATTTATAATTTTCATAAATACTTATGTTGGTCGCTCCGAGAGGGAGAGGGTGTGAGATCCAAAATCACCCCATGAGGGGAGGGTGTGAGGCCCACCTTTTTCTATCTCTTTAATCTTCATTTTCTTAAGATTCAGTATTTCTACAATCCCGATTCATCTTCACTATCTACCTACATAAGCCTATTCCACCAAAAGAAGATCTATTTCCTCCAAGATTTTTATCTATTATGCAGAGAGAAAAGGAGTGATCTATTATTCTATAGGTCAAACGTTGATAAGGATCTTCGTTTCTTCTCAACTGATCTTTGATTTTTTTACTTATTTTTTTTTAGATCTGATGTTGGTAAGGATCCAGTTCTTTATCGATAAATCTGCTTGGTTAAAAGATTAAGAGCCCTAATCAGGATAGTTTCTTAACTACCATGATCTGGATTCTTCTTATCTTTTTTTGGATTTCTTACGGGCTTAATTTCTTGCTATCCTTCATTCCATTTATATTTTTTTTATAATTATTCATGAGCATATTTAATTTCTGCTATTTATCTATTTACTTTATTATTGCTAGTTATTTACTGATCTCTAAAATGGCATTCATCAGCATCATTTAGATTGATCGTGCTTTGGTTACATGTCAATCAGTCATGCCTTCTGAGCAGAGTATAGGCAACTATACTATCTGTTATGAGAATAATATGCCATGGTCGAACATGATTTATTGTTGATGAACGGAAGGAAACTTTGTATTTTCTTTTTTTTTTTTTTTTTAGGCTATCCCGCATCAAGTAAACCTTATAGCAGGACAACCTTTGGACCTAATCTAAATAATCTAAAATAGATCTAATATTTATTTAATTTTATATTTAAAATTAAAAAATTATTTAGATCATATCTAATTTACTCATGACTTAATAATAGATCAGCACATACTATGACAACCTTTCTACTGTAAGGAATAAACCTTACAGCAGAACAACTTTATAGTAGTATGTGCGATCTTAAGAATTTTATTTTTTAAATTTATTTTAATATAAATATGATAATATTATAAAAGAACGTAGATGCTCTGATACCACTGTTAGAAAATATGTAAGATTTCATGCTTGAATTTCAAAACTTTTTTGAAATATAACATAACGAAAGTTGTAAATTAAATCATTTAATCTACAATAGCATGTAATCTAATTATTAAATCCTATATCTAGGACCTATAACATATCATAGTGTATTCTTAAATCTGAAAATAAAAATTTTAGTATTGATCAAATCAATACCCTAGATCTAAATCCTAGATCGCATCTAGGTGAGAGAAGAGATCAAATATCTTACCTTTGCATAGGTTGAAAACTCCATGGTTGATTTTCATTATTATCTTTGGAGTCACACATGCATCCGACCTCTACAGAAAGTCTACACAAAAATACAAATATAGATCGAAGGTTCGTCGAACGAAGATCTGCTTGAAGTGCTAACTTCTCATAGATCCTTCTAGATGGTTAATCTAAAATTTATTCTTCGAATCTTTTGGACACTCTAAGAGATGAAGAATAAGAGAAGAAATAAGGAAGAATTTCAATCCTTGGATCTTCCAAAAATCAGAAATAAAACATATGAGAAAAGACTCTAAGAGAAGATAAATCTTCTCTTTCAGGACATCAACATTGATGTCCTGAAAACATCTTTATGCTAGGACAAGAGGAGACCTTCTCCTCTAGACTTTTTCATGTTTTCAGATCTTACACTCTTTAATTTTTTTCATAAAAAAATATCATAAAAATATAGAGAAGAAGGGTTCTCAAAGAAACCCTAAGAGAAGATCTTTTTCTCTTTTTCTTCTCTCATCAGGACATGATCTGATCATGTCCAAAAATGATCACTATACCCTGACACCTTGGTGCACAGATCCCCATGCCCTCTTCCTCTCTCTCTCTCTCTCTCTCAAATTTTATCATATAAAAATTATAAGGAATAAGAAGAAAATAAATATTAAAAGAAAAATATATGAGAAGACATTCTTCTTACCTTTGTCTTCATGAAGGCATCAACATTTGATGTCTTAATTGAAGTCTTTTCTCCAACAATTCTTAATGCCCAAAACCTCCATGCCAATCCTCTCTTTTCTCAAGTTTTTACCATGGAAAACATAGGTGTTTTGATGCCCACCTCCTATCTAATAGCAGGCGTCACAAATATAGGGAAGACTAGGTCAAATGACCTAGTCAAACTTGGAAATTATGGGGCATCCAACTCTTGGACACCCCTTCCCTTATTTTTTGTGCATGGAGACTAGGAAACCACACACAAAAGAGAGAAAATGTGGTGACAAAAAAATAGGTTGGCATGGGGAATATTGGCGCAAGAGTGGGGAAGGAATTTTGATTTCATGGGACTCTTTCAAATAAAGTAAAACTCATAACCAATTCCTATATTTGACCAAGTCAAATAAAATTTCAATTTCACTAGATATGGGGCGTGGGAGACTTCTCTTAGGCATGAAAAAAAATTACATAAAAAATCTAGAATTAAATGTGGGCGTGGAACATCATAATGGCATAAGGGAAGAAACAAGGAATCCTAGTCTAACTAGGATTTTCATGTATTAACTAGGTCAAATTAATTTTTAATCCAATTAAAATAGAATTAATGCAAGCCTAATTATGGATTATCCTAGTCCAACTAGAAAATTAATTAAGTTAAATTTAAATCATATTTAAATTTGATTTAAATCCTAACTTAATTAAAAATTAGGTGCACTCAAATCCTAGTCCAACTAAAAATTATTTTTTTCTTATAATTGGCTTATCCAATAAACTAATTAAACTTAATCTAATTAAGTCCAAATTAATTTTAATTAAATCTAATTCAATTAGAATTAATCTCAGCTTGATTGTTCAATTAGATTGAGCCAATTAGCAATTCAATTACTAATCAATCCTCCTGTAACACTTGCATTAGGTCAAACATCAATCGCTTTGAATGTTTGATCTTAGAATGATTCTCAATCATCGATTAACTATCTAATCTGATTACAATTTTTAGTATGTATGACTCCATAGGTTCGAACCTAAGCTGATAGCATAGAAACTAATTTTTGTACCGATTAAAGTAACCATCTAGCAATGATTTTCGACGTTCGGATAGGTCGAATGTATGCAAAACAATATGCTTAGAATCCTGGTCCATGGTTATCGTATAATTCATTCTTGTAATCAATAATGCTCAAGACGACTTCGAGTATGCTGTCAATAATCATACAAGTCATCTCTATTGTGTTTCAAAATTTTGTAAATCTCGTGACTCCTCATAAGGATTATCTAGATCTAAGGTTTGCTAAATTGAAACACCATGAGACATTCTTTTCCTGAAGCTATTCAGGAGTGGTCAATCCCATCTTGACTAACACACCAACTTTACAAGTACTTGACTATATCCAAAAATCTTTCGAACCTATATTAGAAATACAGACAGTACGGCATCAAAGTACAGTGAGTTGCTTGCAAGTCACTATGGTGATCTCAAGTCGGAGAGACACTTATGTCCATTGGCCTTAGCTAGCTACTCTTGACAGTAGAGTACTATATTGATCACGTTCAGTACAGATGTACTCCTATATCTCATCTAGATGTCATACCAGTATCTCCATATCACTTAGTTATGAGGACAATCAATGCATATGGCATACAGCAACCTACACTCGATAAGTTATCATCCTTGTTAATAACTTATTATTTGATCGTGAACAGTTTAAAAATCATCCAAGAAATCTTTCTTTATCGATTGATTGTGGTTCTAAAAACTTTATCATAATTTAGAAGTTTATTTAATAAAGATAGAACTTTTATGATGAACCAGCTAAATAACTATTATTATTAGATAACTCATATACTAATTTCAATAATCTATCACTTAGATGATTGATTTTAGGATATATTTCTTAACAAATGCTACTAAAAAATTATATATTAATTAAATTAAAAAATTTCTTATGCTTATAATTCAAATATGAGTAAATAGAGCTACTTATTCAATGAGTAAGAAAATATATATTTAATTTCTTATTATAGAAAGTATTAAAGAATCTTAGTGACGAACAATCTGAGAGCTCCAAGAACATGGAAGTAAGCTTTGCAAATTGGAGAGGAGATCATTACTCTAGAGTTATTGCACCTAAAGAGAAAAATGGTCACGTGTGTGGTTTGGGTGGAGGACTTACACTATCAAAGTACTATAGTAGCACATCTATTACTCAAGATATGATAAGAAGCTTGGATAAAGATCGTAGAAGATCAAATAAAGAGTGGCAACAAATGAAGGAGCATATTGAAGCTCAAAAACATTGCATGTCAAGACTGCAAAATCAATTATCATCATTGTTGATAGTTTTTTAGCACTTTACCCCAAAACATAATATTAAAGATATTCTACATGTAGTGGAACCAATAGATGGTCATCCCAGAGAGATAATATACCTTCTTTGGATCATTTCTTTATTTTTAATAAATTTTATTATTAGTAATTAAATTTATATTTTTTTATATTTCTTATTAGAAATAATTATATTAAGATAAATATTGTTAAAGTATGCTCATGTAATATAGTTTGTTGAATTTGTTCAAAGAGACACCAAATACCTCTACCACCCCTAATGCTTCACTACCTTTGGTTGGATGGTTCTCATCATCTAGCCATGACTCTCAACTTGGCAAGTATAAAATAATTTTATTATTTATAATGGTATTTTATTTAAATATTATTATTTTACTAAGATAAGTTTCTTATAATCTTGATAATTCTTATCTTTTCTTTTTTTTTTGCAGGTAACTGCACTACATGAGCCATATCATGATGGATTTCATCTCCCTTTTTATTGTTTAGAAATAAGAAAGCTTATTTAAGTTCTTTGTATATAATTTGGCTTTGACTGTTGGATATTGACTATATGTTAAATTTAGATGAAAATTTTAAATAGATTTTATCATGTTATTTTTGTTTAATAACCATGTGCTTTCATGAATTTTGTAGATGTAATAACTTTCATACTAGAGCATGCTAGAAAATTTATCCACATGGGGTAGGAAATTATGAGTACATCAACTCCTGGTTATCAATATATTATATGCATTACTCTATATATATGAAAAAAATCAAAATATAGGTAAAACATATATTTATGTATATTCATCAACCAATCATATTTGTTGATGGTTAAAACCATTGTGACAAGTCTAATTTATACTGATAATTCTAACAATCACTAAAAAAAAATAATACCAATAATTTTTTATCATCACTATAAGGTATAAATTTTATTTAGCTATAATTTATTAATAATTTATAGCAATAATTAAAAATATTTTTACAAGTAATGCCTATAATGGTGGTTGTAAATGTCACAATATAATGAAAGTAGTAATAGTTTGCAACCATCACTACAGAAAATAAATTTTATTTAACTAACAATTTATAATTTATTTATCATGATGCTTAAAATTCTTGCAATATATCAAACTTATAGTGATAGCTATAAATGTCATGATATAATAACAATACCAGTGGTCACTTAACCATTGCTAAAAAAATTAACCATTATTGTCACACTTTAATATGTATATATAGCGATAATTGTTATTGTTGATATAAGTTATACTAATGGTTATGCACTGTCATCATAAGATTTTAGTGATGCCACTTGTTACCGCAGTTTACCAACCATTGGTATAAGTTTTTTCTATTTATCGTGGTGGTTATGACCATTGCTATCGGCCATTTTTGTTTTAGTAATTGCCATTATCTCTATCAAATTATTGCATCCTTATCATCTCCTCTATGACATTATTGGTGCTTCCATCAATGCTACCACCATCAGCATTATCATCATTTCCATCACTGTCTATGTCACCAACATCACTAATGCTTTCATTACTTTTATGGCACTAGTGTCACCGTTATCACCAAAGTTTATGTTTTTAAAATAATAAATGATACCAAGCACATTCATATTTTTAAAAACTCAAAAAAATAGAATTGATTATTTATTTTTCAATTTCTAAAATAGAAAAAATGAAGGTGATGCTAGACAGCAATGAGATTTATAAAAATTGTTTTGTTGTTTTGAAAACTAGTTAATTATACAAAGCATGCTTATATTTTAATATTTAGAAAAAATGAAAATAGAATTTCTAATTTTTCATGAAAGTGATACTAAATGGCATTAAATTTACCTTTTATTTTTATACAAATATTTTTTTATAAAAATGCTTTTATTTTTAAACAAAATTTATGTTTTCTGCCATTAAATAGAAAAAATGAAATTGATGCTAAATAACACCTAAATTTAAATTCTATTTCCATAAAAATTATTTTGTTATTTTAAAAATATTAACCAAATGAATCATGATTATATTTCTAAAAGAAATTAGAAAATTGGAAAGGAAAATTTTATTTTTCTGAAAATAATGAAAATGAAAGAGGGGCAAAATAGCACCTAATTTATCATTCATCCTTTTATGAATTTTTTTTTTAAAGTTTTAAAAAATAATTTTGTTGAGAGTGGGATTTGAACCCACGCCCTTTCGGACCAGAACCTTAATCTGGCGCCTTAGACCAACTCGGCCATCTCAACTTTTAAGTTCAACTAATGCAAACTCTTTATTTCCTAGGGATGAATTCTGGTCATTGTAATACTAGTAAGTTACCCTTTCTAGGCGACGGGCTGAAATCAAACAACCATCCAAAAATATTTTTAAAAAATTATAATTTATTTTAAAATATAATAATTTTCATCAACAATCATATTATCAATTTTTGTATTTTTTTTTTTGCATTCTAGCCATACAATTCAAAATAGATAATATCGTTAACATCATGGTAAACAATATTCCATACAGACTATGATAGTTTCGGCTTCGATGGATATAAATAGAATTTATTGTTGTCGGATGGGGAATACATCATCAATCTTCTTAATCGAGGACCTCTTCTCTTGAACTGAAAAAAATTTTATGATTTGGTGTTGGAACCAGAGAGAAGAGAGTTAGAGAGAAAAGCTCAATTGTATTCCAACCTTTTTGTAAAAATTACAATATTCTGATTCATGTACCCTAGAGTTTTCACATGAACCCTAATAAATCCTAGCTCAAAAACTCTCCTAGGCTAACTCAATACATGAAAGCACTCACCAAGCCCATGTTCACCCATGTCTCATATGCACTCATCCCCTGGATCTAAATCCAATCCATACATGAATTAACCCCCTTAAGACCTCTTGAATCAGGCCTTAAGACCCCTAAGATAAGTCCCTATCCTAGTCCAAATAAAATCCATGCATAACTCTACCCGCAAACTGAGTCGGCTTAGTCTCAACACTGAGTCAGCTAACCTGAGACTGGGTCGGCTCAGTTTCAGACTGAGCCAGTCCAATTTTTATGTCGTGCCTACAATTTCGAACATGACCTTTTGTCTGTCCTGTGCTCTAAGACTTAGCCGACCCAGTTTTGGACTGAATCAGCTAACCTGCACAAAACTTCTTTTCTGTAGTCTTCAATATTCTAGCTTTGGTTCCTTGTTCTACCTTGTGTCCCAAATTTCGAAGCTCCAACCAAGCCCCTCAAGGTCCTCAATACCTGAACCTCGAGCCCATAGAAAGCTACATGCCGCCTCCATCCTAGGACAACTCCTGTCGTAGCCCTAGGACTGCACCTATCCTAGTATCCTCGAAGCCCTCATCTTGGCTCCGTCCATTGCCTCCCAAGGTTTGGGAGCACCATACCACTTACAATCTCCATCTTGGTGCATCCAAACCTTAACACACCTAGCAACATCCTTCTGCACGATCCCACTGTCCCAACATGTTCTGATAGCCCCTCATGCTCATCTTGCCACTGTCATTCTTCTTCAGCTGCTAAGCTTCCTTTGAGGCCTTTGGGATGACCGCCTCCATCACTGAAGTCCTTGGCTTGTTCCTCTGCACCATCTTTGAAGTTATAGGTATCCTTCTGCTTGGCAGCTGCATCTTGTCCTAGACTTATCTGGAGATCATGCAACGTTCCTTTACCAACACTCACTGCATATCCTAATGCTCCACCTGACACTTTTCCCTTAGAGCCATGCCTGTCTCCCTGCACAATCCTCTCCACCTAAATCTATACAGCTTCGGTACTGGTGCTGGGATATAGGCCCTCCCTCTGCACCCCTCTGCTCTAAACCCATGTCACAGCTTCCTCCACCTGTGAAGCCATCTCTACCCAATTCTCCACCTAAAACTAAAGTCCCACTGATGCTGCAAAAATCGACTCTATCTTCGAGTCCCCCGAGGCTAACCATCCAATGCTACACCACTGGACCTGCCGCTATACCTCGAACACCATCGCTATCCCTTCGGATTCTCTACACTCCATAGATCTATCCAAAATCATCTAAGATACACCACACCCTATGGGATCCTCCGAGACCACCAAGAGCTCATTCGACTCTTCACTATCAGTGACTGAATTAATGGAATCTAAGTTTTCTTCTTTCTTGCACTTCTTCCAAAGCGAACACTCCCGCTTAAAGTAACATGCTTCTCCGTATTTGAAGCATCTCTTGGATCCCTTGCTGTCCCTCTGTTTGCCCTTCTTCTTCCTTTTCTGTACTTCTCTGAAACCACAAGACTCTCTTGGAAGACCTCCCTCTTCATCATCCATTCTCGCTGCTCATTGAACCTAAGCACTGATATGATCTCCTCGTACACTAGTGTCTGCTTACCATACAATAAAGTTGTTACCAATAGATCGAAGCTCCTGAATAGCGAATACAACAATAATAGACTCTTATCCTCTTCTTCTAAATCCATCCCTATATTAAGCAAGTCCATGTTCATCCGATCGAACTGTTGAATATGCCCCACAACATCCTCGCCCTCCTGCATCCAAAGGCTATATAGTTGCTTCTTCAGTATCAACTTATTGCACATGTTCTTTCTCATGTACAACTACTGCAACCTCAATCATACATCTCCCCCGACCTATCCTCCAAGGTCGAATCCAGTCTCATCTGAACCAGCAAATCCTCCACCCTTACCATCCACATCATGAAACTTTTCTTTCCATCAAACTTCTCTAATCCTACCTTCAACATGTTATTCTCCATGATCAATCCAAATCAAATAACAACAAATAGGTAGATCTAAGAAATATCTTGACTAGGAATGGTGGATAGCAGCCCTATGATCTCTTCCTTCCTTACGAAGCCTGGAGAAAGCCTTTAGATTTGAATTTCACTGCTGATCTCTGCTGAAAATTGATCTTCTTCCTCCTCCACGCTCAACCAAACTTTGATACCAATTATAAGCCCAACAACTGGCATCACCTCACTCTGATACCAATTATTATTACTACGACTATTTGGAGCCACAGCCATTGATCCAATCTCTTGTGTGAATCTGGGTGTTAATCCAATAAATTGAAAAAGATCTAAGAAAGATGAGAGAAGCTAGAGTTTTAGCATTGGAACCAGAGAGAAGAAAGAAGAGAGTTAGGAAGAAAAGCTCAATTGTATTCCAACCTTTTTATAAAAATTATAATATCTTGGTTTATGTACCCTAGAGTTCCCATATGAATCCTAATAAACTCTAGCTCAAAAACTCTCCTAAGCCAACCCAATACATGAAAGTACTCACTTAGCCCATGTACACTCATGTCTCACATGCTTTCATCTCTTGGATCTAAACCCAATCCATACATGAATTAGCCCTCTTAAGACCTCTTGAACCGGACCTTAAGATCCCTAGGATAAGTTCCTATCCTAGCCCAAATAGAACCCACGCATAACTATGTCCGTAGACTGAGCCGACTCAGTATCAGCACTAAGCAGGCTAACCTGAGACTAGATCGGCTCAGTTTCAGACTGAGCTAGCCCAGTTTCTGTGCCATGCCTACAGTCTTAAACGTGATCTTCTATCTATCCTATGTTCTGAAACTTAGCTGATTCAATTTTAGACTGAGCCGCCTAACCTACAGAAAGCTCTTTTTCTGCAGTCTTCAATCTTCCAACTTTTATTTCTTGCTCCATCTTATGTTCTAGATTTTCGAAACTCCAACCAAGCCCCTCAAGATCCTCAATATTTGAACCTTGAGCCCATGGAGAGCTACATGCTGCCTCCATCCTAGGACAACTTCTGTCCTAGCTCTAGGACTGCACCTATCCTAATTTTTCTGGAGCCCTCATCCTGGCTCTGCTGGTGGCCTCTTAAGGCTTAAGAGCACCACACCACCTACAAGATTAAGGAAGACCATTGATAGGCTGGTCTAGGAGCACTTAAATCAGTCACACTGATTTATCTAGCTGACATGTGTCAGCTCAAATTGTCAAATGATCTGATTAAAACATAATTTCACCAAGAAGACTAGATAAGTAAGATCGGTGGGAGGGTCTACCAAAGCTTACCTTAGACACCATTAGAAATGGCCAGATAAGCAGACTGCTAATTAAAAACCACCAATCTTGATTACCAAACTTACTTTAGACACTAACTAGTAAATTTGTTTCAATTGGATCAACCTAATAGTTCGTGCTAGACTGCGTAGCCAAGAATCAAGTTCATCTTGATTCTCGTTAAAGATATGGACTTGACCAATACTATTATAATTGATCTAGAAAATTCTTGACCTAATCTATAATAACTATTAATTAGATTTAGTCAATTCTCTAATTAAGTTTATTCTTTAATCTAACCTTAGGTCTAATCCAATTAATGGACATAATTTCTACTAACCCATTAATCCAAATGTTATGATTTATGCCTTAGAAAGTTCAATTCATAATCTTAGATCCTAATCAAAATAACTCTTAATTCTTAATTAAGTTTTGGACTGAGGGTTGGGATTCGATATTTCAAAAATAATTTTTATATTTATAAAATATTTTTATAATATGGTGCTATCAACCAATTGTATGTTTGATTCTTAATCAATATACAAATAATATAAACATAAAACTACTTTAGATCTAATTTAAACATATTCATGTAATTCAAAATTGAAACTATTTTAATTCTAATCAACCTTAAATTATCTTAGATCAAATCTAATATATTTATGATGATAAAAATAAGATTAAAATATCTTCAATCAAATCATAAAATCTCTTAGATCTAATCTAAAATTTTATGATTAGAATTTTAAATCAGCACATACTAGGACAATCTTTTTACTGTAAGAGATAAACCTTATAGCAAGACAATCTTATAAGATCAGTCCGTACAATCTAAAATATTTATTTTTATATTTAAATAATTTTAAATCTAATAAATTATAAATTAATCTAGATCATGTCTAATAAATTTATGATTTACATTAGATCTATACGAACTACAACAACCTTTATACTACAAGGGATAAATCTTACAGTAGGACAACCATATAAATCAGTTCGTGCGATCCTTGATTTAATTTTGGATTTAAATATCATATTATAAATTAGATCTAATCTAAATAAATAATTCATACATGCATAAAAATTATATGATAAGAAATCTATGCTCTGATACCAATTGAAGGAAACAGATCTAGGATTTCATAATCAAATTTTGAATTTTTTTCAAAACACGTAGTGAAAGAGATGAACTAATCATATTAATTCATAAATAACATATGAAAAAGTCTTAGATTTAGGATCTTATCATATGATTTAAGCATGGTATTAAATCTAAAAATAAAAGATAAGAAAAATTGATGTTGATCACATCAACATCAGAACTATGCTAGAACAAATCTAGATAGAAGAAGGAGATCGTATCATCCTTACCTTTGCAAGTTAGGTTCTTTAACTTAATGATCCAAGGCTAAGGTCGTCACTCTATGCCACATACATGTCTGACCTCTACAGGATGTCCACACAAGACCTTGATCTAAGATCTAAAGTCTAACGATAGAAAATCAACATAATATGTTAGTACTATGTCGATCCTTCTTCGATGGCTGATTTGGAATCTTCTTCTTTAATACTTGGATCCTTCAATATTTAGAAGAAGAAGAAAGAGATTTATGAAGGGATTCATCCCTCAAAATCTCATAAAAGGAGAAGAAAGGTATCAAGAAAAAATTCTGGAGAAGAACCTTTTCTTCTCCCTTGTTTTTCTCTCACCAGGACACAACGGTTTGTGTCTTAATAAAGCACTATGCCCAGATCTTCTTTGCACCCAAGCTTCCTATTGGGAATTATATCCTAAAGCCAATCATCTAGGTTATAGATGGTTAAGTTGATTTGTAAAATGTACTTGAATTATAAATGAATAAAAATTTTTATTCTGGCAATTCATCACTTTTGTGCATCTTTCTGAAATGAACTCTTCTATGATAAAATCCTTAGGACTATTTAGTCTCGATAAAGAAAGATTTATCATTTAGTCCTTAAACTTGTTCGCGATCAAATGATACGTTGTTAGATAGGACGATAACGTATCAAGTGTAAGTCATTATGTACCATATGTGTTGGTTGTCCTCTTAACCAAGGAGTATGTTGTACTGATATGACATGTGGATAAAGTATAGAGGTACATTTCATTGAACATGATCCAACTACATAGCTCTCTGCTATTAAGAGTTGCTCGCGAAAGATATGGATATAAGTATCTCTTAGACCTGAGATCACCATGATGACTTCAAGCAACTCACTATACTTAGGTACCAGACTACCTAAATTTTTTATTTAGTGAAGGAAGGCTACTGGATGCGGTCAAGTACTTATGAAGTTAGAGGATGAGTTAAGATAGGATTGACCCCTCAAGTGTTGGAGCAAGTGCATCACTGTATTTTAATTTAGCAAACTCTCGGTCGGGATGGTCTATTTGATGGACATTGAATTTTCAAA
Source organism: Cocos nucifera (assembly GCA_006176705.1). Lineage (NCBI taxonomy): Eukaryota > Viridiplantae > Streptophyta > Magnoliopsida > Arecales > Arecaceae > Cocos > Cocos nucifera. The sequence continues at coordinate 874,417 of QRFJ01000292.1, forward strand.
TACACTGTAGATGATTTTTCAGGATTGATAGTTAATCTTAGGTTATCTTTTAAGCATTGAAATCAAGAGGATGAATTATATGCTAACCATATGCTATAGGTTCGTCGATATTGCATTATGACTATTCGACCTATTCGGACGTTGGGTACTATTGTTAGATGGTCATATTGATTGGTACAGAAAATTAGTTTTTTTGCTACCGACTTAGGATTAGAACCTATGGGGTCATATATAATGAGAGTTTCTACCTGATCTGATGGCTGATCAACAGTTCTGATGACCTGAGACTCTATGGTCAAGAGTCCTACTTATCTAGACTCTATGATCAAGAGTTTCACTAGACTGAAACTCTGAGTTCTACTTATCTATGACTCTCTGATCAAGAGTTTTACTGATTTAGGACTCTATGATTGAGAGTTTCATTCATTTAGGATACTGGGTTCAAGAGTCTCACTAGTTTGGGACTCTTCAGGAGTTTCATATTAATGGAACTCTATTGTCCAAACATTCATCCAATTGAGATTCTATATTTATTAAAGAATTAATTAGCAATTTGATTGCTGATTAGCTCAATTTGATTGAGTGATGAGAATTCGATCAAGTCTGATCGAATTGGATTCGATTGAGTTTGACCCGATTAGGTCATGAGTTGACCTAATTGCTAAGAAAGATTCGATCCTAATTTGATCAAGATATGTACCTAATTAATTTTTAATTTGATTAGTATTTTATTAGATTGGGTTAAGTCTATTTTGATTAGGTTTGATCTAGTTTAATTGGGTCTGGAATATTTGGTTTGGTTGAAACCAATTTGGAAAAGTCAAATGAGTTTGAATTTCAAATGCTAGTTCTCCCTGTGCCACCCTATTTTGACCCACGCCAGTCTTCACACCCTCCTTTATTTTTTACATGATATTTCTCATGCAGAAATGGATGTGCGCCCCACTTTTTTTCTGCCTTTGGTCGGGTCTAAGAGTTGGATCAAGTTGAAGTTGGTTTTGAATTTTGAATTCAAAACTATTGGTTAACTCTCTAACTCCCCATCCTTATCCATTCACCTCTCCATGGCCCTATTTTGATTTCATCGCACATTTTGATGTACTTTTCAACATGGGCACTCAGAAGGAGAGTCCTTCTATGCATTAGCCACTTGAGATGGGTGTTGAAGGTGGATAAGAATCAAACTTGAATTTTGAATTCAAGTTTAAACCCCTTATCCCCTCTACGCATTTAATCCACTGTGAGTGCCCATTTAAAAGATTTTTTTTTTAGGTGGGCATGCATGGGTTTATGTGAAGGATTAGAGAGGGGCATAGGAAGGTTTCTTAGAGAGAGAAAAACTAGAGAGGGGTGTAAGCCTAGGCATGGAAAAGTCCAGGGAGAGAGGCAATGTCTTTCTTGCACCAACATTCCTCACATGCTATTTCTGCCATTTTTTTCTACTTTGTCATCCATCTAAAAATGTTTTAAGATTAGGTGTACAATAGAGGGAGAGTTCATCTTTTTGTGAAATTTATTTCATGAAAAAATTCATCCAAGAGTGGGCGTGAGAGGATTTTTGGGCGTCAGGGTTTTTTGACTGTTCAAAATCCTAGAGTTGGGACTCAAGATTCAGATGGATAGATTAAGAGCTATGAGCATCGAATAGCCACCAAATTTTTTACACCATCTTATCATCCTCCATATTTTATCTTCTGTCCTTTTGGAGCATTCAGGAGATCAGAAGAAAGATCGTCGATCAGATCGACGAAAATCAGCCATCGAAGGCCTCGACAAGGAGCTAGCACTTTGGTGGAGCTAATCGAGATCAAAAGCTCCATGTGGCCCAATCGTAGAGGTCAGATGAGTGTATGATTGTAGCATGATGCTAGAGCTTCTTTCGATGGATTCAAATTATGGAGATCAACTATCCACGCACAGGTATCGAGTTCTGAACTCATATCGATCAGTAAATATAATTTACTGATCGACCGCATTTAAATTTTTACTTATATATTAGTATGTCTAGATCCTGAGTAGGATTTTATTAATTAGATCAATGCATGCAATAAATTAATTTTAGATTAATTTTGCTTCTATTGCTATTTAATTTAAAAATATTTCAAAAATGTATGCTTTAATCCTGCTCGATTTCCAATACTTTCCACATCCCAAATCTCTCTCTTAGATCTAAAATTTGTAGAAAACTCATGTCCTAATTCTTTTTAAATAGAGAGTTATGATGGAGTCCTTGTCTAGGTCAAATATCTAGAAAGGCATGTCTAAATTGAGTAAGGATTGGGGTGCCCAACTCTTGGGCATCCCCTTCTTATTTCTTTTCATGGACTCTAAGGAATATGTGCAAATAAATCTTCTATTTTTTATAAAAAAGTCAAAGAAAAATTAGGTGATTTGGTGCCTCAAAGAAATAAGAAAAGATGATGTGTCAAACTCTATCCAATAGAGACTTAGGTCAAAACAACTAATTTTTTTGATCTATTCCACAACTAATTTCCTTCTAAAATGATGGGAGACATAAAAAAGGGCATGGATGCTCTCTAAAAATAAAATTTTCTATGAAAATTCCAAGAAAATTGGTGTGGGGCGGGGGCATGGAAAGAAAGGTGGCACAAGATGGAGAAATCCTAGTCACACTAGGACTTCTAGTTTTGATTTGATCCAATTTATTATTTAAATCTAATTAAATCAAAACTAATATAATCCAATTAGAGATGATCTTAGTCTAACTAAGAGCCTAATTAAATCATATTAAATTAAATTTAAATCTAATTTAATTTTTAATCAAATTGAAAATTGGGTGCATATAAGTCTTAATTGAATAGGGACTTATTCTTCCTTGCAATTGGCTCATTCAATAAACTAATTAGACTTAATTTAATCAAATTTAAACTAAATTTAATTAAATTATATTTAATTAGACTTAATCTCAATCCTCTAACTTAATCAAATTAAGTCAATTAGCAATCCAACTGCTAATCGATCCTCTTGCAATACTTATACTAAATCGTTGATCAACCATCCGATCAAATCATTGATCAACCATCCGATCAAATCGAGAGCTCTTATGTGTATGATTTCATAGGTTTGAACCTAAGTTAGTAGCATAGAAATAAATTTTTATACCAATCAAAATGATCATCTAGCAATGATACCCGATAGTCGGATAGGTTGAATACGTAAAGCAACACTCTTAGAATCCATATGGTTATAGTTTTCATATAATTCATCCCCTTAATCTTAATGCTTATAAGATGACTTGGAGTTTAACTATCAACTCTGATTAGATCATCCATATTATATTTCAAAATACTAAATCCATCTTATGGATTATCCTGACCAAGGTTTTACTAAATTGAAATACAGTGACGCATTTTCTCCAAACCGTTAGAGTGGTCATTCCCATCTTGATCACACACTAACTTCACAAGTACTTGACTGTGCTCAAAAATTTTCTATCACTGAATTAAAAATTCAGGTAGTCCAGCACCAAAGCACAGTGAGTTGCTTGTAAGCCACCATGGTGATCTCAAGTCTAAGGAATACTTTTCTTAGCAAAGTTATACAGTATAGCTACTCTAAATTTTTATACCAAGCAAATAAAGTTCTATTTTTTTTAGAGAAGTCAATCAAAGAGAACTTAATAGATTTTCCACAACATACACACACACACACACACACACATATATATATATCATTTATGTTCATATGATAAAAATTTAAATTTTAAAACTATTATAATTAGATTTATAGTGATGCTAAAAAAAAATTATAAATGATTTTAGTCTTAGTCTCTAAACCTGCAACTAGGGACTCTCTAGTTGTAACCTTGAAGGACTATCATTACCTCTCTTTCTCTCCAATACTCATCTTATAATATTACAATGTATGTAATAATAAAAATTATCATGATATTATCATCATTCTTACTATAATAGTTATTCTATGATAAAACAATAATTATCATGATATTATGGAAGTATAATAATTTTATATAATTATGATATAATATTATAATGTAATAGTTATTATATAATAATTATTGTTAAAATAGTATGAGATACAGTAGTTATTGTAATACATTATATTATCAAAACTAGTTAACTATTAAACTAAAATAACACAAGAATTGCATGAATTGATATATACTTTAATATTAATTAAATGTTGATGTTATGCCATGTTAAGTAGGAATTTGCTGAGCTCTCTATGGCATTGCTTGTGTACTATAGGTCAACAATGTGTCTTCTTTTAGTGCAGGTGCATCCAACAAATTTAAAAAAAAGAATGTCTCTCAACCTCTCCGGGATTGCCAACAAATTTAGTTCATAAGGTTTCAATTGAGTGCTTAGTGACAAACAAGGCACCCAATCCATCGCTTCATTCATCTCACAATAAATATGCATGATGATGAAGATAGTATCTATGCTAGCTAGTCCCCAAAATCCTATAGCAAGGGGGAAGAGAGCTCCCTTGGCCTAACTCCAAATCTAGTCAATCAAGGTCGCTCAGTCCCCCTCCAGTGGAATAGACTCTACCCTCAGCACCCATCGAGCATATCAGGTGCCCTCTCATGCTGCCCTCAACTCCTTAGGACTGAGGTGTCAAATAGTGGACTCTCACCAACTACAATAAGTTTGGAGTCAGGACTTATAATGACAAAGGCCACTCCACCATGTTTGCCTCTATCCAAAACACTATTATTGAAGTTGATCTTGAGAAAATTCAGGGGTGGGGGCTCCCAAGAGATGAAAATCCTCTTAGTTGCTGCATGCAGAAGATGATAAGGTATTCTAGATGTCTCGAGCTACCAAAAGCTCTCTAGTTGCATGCATTGCAATGACCTCCTTGGCCCGAATTCCAGCTCTCTATAAAATAAACCTCGGTGGGTGCTTGATGCCCTCAAAGATCTAGGCATTCTTGGCTAGTAAGATCTGATAAGCAATATACATCTCCAAGATAGTAGTCGATCAAGAAGGTACTCTGCTAGAGCCACCCCTAATCTGAACAAGGAAGGTATCAATTAGGATATTTGCCTTAGGTCTCAAGCAACACCCATAAATCTCTAAACCCATCGAGCTCGTCTGTGCTGAAACAAGGCATGCTCCATGGACTTCTCGACATCACAACATGGGCAGCTCGAGGGATATTCATCCTCCACCTATTTAAAACTCATCTAGTGAGGAGCTGACTTAGGCTACCTTTCAAATAAAGAGGATGAATCTCAGGAGCACTCCAAGCCTCTAGATGAAGAAAAACTCTATTTCCTGACACATGATCATTCAGATCTAATTAGATCTGAAAAAATATTTCAAAATTTTTTTTCTAATATCATAATCAAATTTAAGACATCTCAGATCTGATCCTTTAAGATCAGATATTAAGATTAAAAATAAAATTAAAATTAATTAATTTCATACCTTGTATTTTGGATAATCAGCTTATCCTATGATGATCCTGATCTATCCTAAGGTTCTGGAAGGAGCCACGCACACGCCTGGCTTCTACCGATATCCACTCGAGCAGAATCTAGATGTCTTTTTCTTATAAATCTTTTCTTCAAATATCAAATCTAAATCTAATCTGAAAGTTCTTCAAAAGAATTTTTAAAAGCAGTGTGTCCATCTCACGAACATCATCGCGTACATGCTGAACTCTTCACAAATTTGATTGCATCTTCTTCTCAAATTTATTTTCAACCTTTGGCACTTAGAACAAGGGGAGAGAGAGGATCAAAGAGGACATGAAAGATGGAAGGGGCGATAGCCTTTGGGTATCAAAATTATTTCTTCCATGAAGAGCCTTGGTGCAAGGGTTCTTATACAAAAGCATAGCGCCAAGTTTGAGTCCCTCTTTGATCAAAATCCTTATTTATTCAATCATTGGGACTCCTGGACCTGATGTCCATGAAAATCCTCAGATCCCATCTAATTTTGACACTAAAAATCAATCTGAAAGGTGGCGGCATGAGTAGATAAGGAAGAGTCCACTTTACCTAGGACTCTTCCCTCAAGAGTTTGATCCAAATCAAACTCTATAAAAACTTAGTCTAGACATCTCTAAAAATTATAAAATTTGATACACCCTATATATGACTCATGTCCTATCACATATCTAAAATTAGATTAAAATAATTTCTAAAAAATTTTCTAGAAGCATCTGATCAGGTGACCCTTAATTCTCTTAAATAGGTCAACTTTTGACCCTAGTCCATTTGCACTATGAATGGATTTAATTTTTATAATTAATCTGACCTGGACTTATTTCAGTCATATAAAAATAAATTCATTCAAAATATAAAAATGAGTCAAATCAAATTTGACTCAGTTATGATGAATCAGAAAGATTACGTAAGGAGAAAGTCAGGCTCAATCATGTGCTAGCACGATTATTTTGAATCCGATTAGATCTAATCTAAATCAATCAAATTGGGTAAGCTCAATTGATGACATCCAGATCTAAACCCTTATTTGTATGATCCAGTTAGGTTCAACTTCATATGGTAATGAGATATATCACAATCTCTATCGTCGACATCATTGAAACATCTTTCGATGGATCAGAACTTTTCTGATTCATATAATTAGAATGATCGATCATCAAAATTATTCTAATTGCTTCCAAAATCTATCAGTGACACCTAATAGTATATAGTAGCAATCCATCGAACTAAAAGCAAACCTCTTGGTATAGTTACCTATGTAATTGGATTCTTCTATCTTGAGCTCTGACATGATTAGAGTTAAGGTGAACTCATCAAACCTAATATCCATCATATGAATTAATCATTCGATTCGAGTCCAATGTAAAATTCTAATAGAAACTCTTTCTATTATCTTTATTCTGCCATGGCCATGAGCTTAAGGACTTAATCTCATGATTATCATAAAGCTACTCCTTATCTACCGAGGTAGATAGATCCTCTATTAGTGCAATCCAATTTCTACAATGAACATGCTATAGCCAACAAACACCTCAGAATTTTGAATGGTTAGAAGATCGAGTTATGGTGTAGTCAAACTATAACACCCTCAAGAAGAACTATCGATGCACCTCAGATCAAAGAACCAAACACACATACTACAAAATTGAGCCAGTCATCGATTAGAAGATGACTTCCTTATGACTACTCGAGGTGGTCACGCTCAGTGCCTTCATTCTCTAATGAGTACTTGTACTCTCGCTCCGATGTCTCCACACCATAGACTCAAGACACATCTATTCTAAGAAAGCGATCGTACACCAATCTTCCGGATCAATCACCATCCTCGTGATGATCCTACGGTTGAGAGCTATTTATGAGTTAATTATGAAAATTCATGTCTCAAATTTTTAATTCTTGAAAATATGAATTGTCATTACCATTAACTCAAAGGATGTATCACAGACACTTTAAATACATACTGTGATAGAAAACAATCCTTTTATTAATTTATAGTCAAAATTATAATTTTTTTCTTAAAAGTGTATTACAAGTGTCAGTCAATCTGGCTTCTAGGATACATATCTAATACTAGATCTATGCTATAGCTCCCTAGTCTGATCCAACTCATCTTTAAAAAGCAAATAAAGATCCCTTACCCTCACCCTTGAGCTATTGGTGGTTCTCCAAACTTTCATATTAAGAATGTCGTGTCTCGAGATTTCTAGCATCTAAACTCTGATAGCCAACTGTTCCCAAACAACCAGGCCACCAAGGTAGTATTCCACCTCTCCCCTGGCACTAGAAGATCAGCAACCTATATTCCCACTACCACCTCTATGTCAACAAGGATCTGCCACATACTCAATAAATTTTTATGCCCCAAACCCAACACCTGGATCAGCCACACAACATGGCTGCTTGAGTCCTAGAGCAATGTCCTAGAGATTATATAATATCTTAAATACCATTACAACCTCAAATTTTCATGAATACCAATGATCTCAAATCATAACAAAATATTTCATACTCATAAATAACAAAAGTTGTTCAGTTTACAAAATTCAATCACCCTACTGATATTGACGATGCTCTACTTATGCAATCCTTTCAACCATAGTCTAACCATAGCCAAGCACAAGCATCCTATACTCTGAAAAAGAAAAGGGAAGAAGGAGGTGAGCTTTCTCAATAAGAATCCCCACATATTCATATTAATATAAGAATATAATTAGAAAATAATAGATAAACAGTATAAAAAGAAAACATAAATCAAGAAATCTAATATTAAGTACCTAATATAACTCAATACTCTGATATATGTAAAAACATGCATCATATTCTCAAATATCCATCTTTTTCAAAAGTGATATACCACACAAATATCATTAAGTAAAATCTTTTTTACTTAATTATAGTTTCATATCTCATCATCCATGTCTCATTAACATTATCTGGATCAATCGATTGTTATCTTTAGAGTTTTGGACTAATGACATCATGCTCTAGCCCATGATTGGCAAACCCTGCCGTCTTCACTGAAACTCTTCAAAAAAAAAAAAAGTTGGATGGAATAGGGAAAGCTTATCCCCTACCTGATCCCATCTCTTGGAAAGTGATAAGGATGCATGGATGACCGGATGAGAGTCACGGGCCAGGGAGGAATGGCCGAAGATCGTTTGAGATAGTTATGCTAGCGGATGGCCGACCTATCCATGGATCTATCATGTTTATCCTTCTCTTCTCTTTCTTCTTAAACCCCACCAACCATCCTCTCAATTCCACCATCATAGCCTCCCACACCTCCCTCTCCCTTCTCCCTCACCTTCGACAATCGTCGGATTGCCGCATTCAAGCCGCCATCACTGAAACCCTCCTTTTTCCTATCTAATCTCCTATTTTCTATTTATTTTGTTGGGAATTGGCAACTTTGGTTAAGCCACTGCTGTCGTCGACACCTAGTCACACCACCACCATTCGATCATCAACCTCATCCTCTTTCCCTTCCCTCCCTTCTCCCTTAAAAAGGCCATGGAAAGAACCCCTATTTAGCATCCATTTAGGGCCACAGGAGAGAGAGAGAGAGAGAGAGAGAGAGAGAGAAGAGAAAAAAAGAGAAAATGAAAAAGAAAAGAAAAAAAAGGAAGAAAAAAAGGGCCAGAGGGAAACCAACCTTTTATGAAATTGTCTCGTTGATCAGACCCTAATATGATTGGATCTAGATCAATCCAACATATTTAGATTCACCCCATGATCTGATTTAAATCATGATCTAGACTAAGCATCTCTCTCCTTTTCAGGTTTATTGAATCAGATCAAATAGATTGGACTTTGATTGCTCTTTACTTATTATCTCTTTTGATTGACTAGATTGATCCTAATTATTATAATTTTTCTTTGATTAATGAAATAGATCTAATCCAGGATTTTGATCTAGATCGGGAGAAGTATGAATCCAAGGATCAGGCCATGTGCTGAAGATCGTGACTTTTGAATTTAACTGACTATAAATTTTCTTTGATCTCTATATATTTTTATATTCATGTATTTAAAAATTAGATTTTGTACATGTTGATACAGGTAATCATCCCTAGCCATGTGGCAGCATCAAGAAGATCATTGATTTAATGGTACTTTGATGATATAATAACACAGATAGTTTTGCTTTTAGGTGGTTGAATGCTGATCTAGGACTACGATTAATCTAATATTATGCTGACTGGTTCACATCAACAGGAAGTTGATTTGTTGTTTCTCATGTATCTGTACAAATGATATCGGCAACCTATTGCCCTCACGACCATGTTAGGAGATCTGATGGCTTAAGTCCTATTATAAGATGATATCAGTTTTCTACCATCTTGCTAGTCAGTGGTTTAAGCTAGGATCGACATAATGCCGCCTTGCCTATTAGTACTCTATTTCAAGATATGATTTTAACAGACATGCCCATGAGCGGCTTTATATCAAGGTCAGATTACCATCGACTTCTCCAGTAATATTCTAAACTGAAATCAATTGAATACTTTTCTCTTGGCATAGCTAAAGATAAGATCGGATTTACACCATTCGAACCATCAACACCTTAAGTTGAGATCCGCTCTAACCGACATTATTATTATCAAGCACTACTTCAAGATGAGGTCAGTTAAAAATTGCCTTGCCGATACGATTTTCAATTCTTAGCTGAAAGAGATCTATTACTATCTAACTATATTACAGCCATCATCTAGCTAGATTATAGCTATCTTCCAACTATGCTACAACCAATCTCTACATGAGCTAACGATCCATAACTGCCACCTAGCTGGCTATTTCATTATAACAAACTAATAGCCTAACAAACTTCAAATGGCCTGAACGGCCTAAGCAAATCCCCTCTATAAATAAAGATGTAGAGTACCCTTCCAGGAGGAAAGCAAAAAGATTCATAGAGTTGACACTTTGCTAAAATTTATTCTCGACTTTTTTACTGAAGGAAGATTGAATTCTAATTCTTTCCACTCAAATCCTCCTTTCTTGCCTTCTAGTTCTCTATTTCTATTATTTATTCTCAAAGCTCCAGCTAACTTAAGCATCGGATGATGCTAAACTAAAGGGTAGCCCATCAATTTTTAAAACTTCTTTGCAAGTCAATCTATGATTTGCATCGACTTGATCCTGATCAACTCTCCAACATAATCCTATATCAACTTCTAGAGCCTTATAGCAATAAATTAGCACTAGAGGAAGGGTCTCTTTATCTAAAATTCTATGAAAATGGTGAACAAGATGGCATAAAATCATTCCCTGCCAACTCCATCTTCTCTTGGAGTTGCACTGAAAATAGTTTAACCTCAGCCTCCAATTATGGTTGATCTACAGTAATTCAATATCTTGGTACAACAAGTCCAAGCCCTTACTGCCACCATTTAGCAGCTCCAACATACTATGGAGCAATGGCAAGAAGCAATCCACCAAGAAGCTCTATCTCAATACATCCACCTATCGATTCGCCAAAAACCCCACCCTGATCATTTTCTTGATCAAGAAGAATGATCTTTCGAAGGAGAATCTACTTCCAACAGCAAGAGACTATAATGGGAAGAAGGCCTCAAACAAAAACCCCAAGATCTCAAAAAGAGATTGATGGAGGTACAGCTTGGAGGTCCCTTTCAAAGTAGGAAAGATTTTCACCTGAGATCCCCCTTTTCTAAAGAAACCCTGGATGAACTGGTTCCTTCCTAATTTAAGATGCCAACAATGGAATCATTCGATGGTTCCACTGACCCTTAAGACTATCTTTAGAGATATAGAGATATTATGAGGCTACAGAAAGCATTTGATGCTCTGCTGTATGTGGCCTTCCCCATCACTCTTAAGATATCTATGAGAGTGTGATTTTTTGGACTATAACCAAGTTTTTTTTTTTTTTTTTTGAATAACTGGCTAGGCTGTTCGTTGCCTACTTTGAGAACAACTACCTCCACTTGAAGAATACACATAGTCTTTTTTTCATGATTCAATAGGAGGGTAAATCTCTTCATGAGTTCATGGCATATTTCAAAGCAGCCACTTTGGAAGTCAAAAACTTCAACGAGTCCGTTGCTATGCATTACAAAAAAATTGATTATTAGCAACGGCTAAATACCATCACTGATAAGGAATTTACCATCGCTAATGCTATTAGCGACTGCAAGCCGTCGGTAGAAGTCCATCGCATAAATACTTATCGCTAATTATCGTTATTAACGATGGCAAATCTCTATTGCTAATAAAGATAATTAACGACATTATTAGCGATGATAGATGCCATTGCAAGTATTTTTTATTTTATTTTTATAATTAAAATTTTAAAATCCTATTAATGATGGCATATCCTATCACTAATTTGATCTTTAATTTTTTTATTTTTTTAATTTAAATTTTAAAAATTTATTAGTGATGGTATTTTTCATCTCTAATGCCATCACTGATATTTTTTATTTTAATTTTTTAAATTTAAAAATTATTAGCGATGGCATGTGCCATCACTAATAATTTTTTAAAAAATTATAATTAAATTCTTCAGTGACACATAAAAAGAATCGATCCAAGGGACAACTCCTTTGCCAGAAGATGATCCATGGGTCAACCCCTGCTGTTCTACCATCTAAAAATAGAAATAAGATATTTTTATTTTACCATAGAAAATGATCCATAGGTCGACCCCTGTGTCAGGAGATAACTCATAGGTCAACCCCTACGATAGAAATTTTTATAATGGCTAAATTTTTTGACATAATTATTTTTAATTTTTTTTTAATTTTTAAAATCAGTCACTGAATTTATTAACAAGCAAAATACATACCTAATAATATTAATTCCAATAGCATGAATTCCAATAATATAAGATTTTGCATTGATATATACCCAACATAATGAATTTCAAGTTAAAACATAATGAAACCAAGCAACATTAATTAAGCATCCATCATATAAAATTAAGCAACATGTCTTGAACAATAAAGTACCATAATAATAAAAAAAAAAAAACCATAATAATTTAAGAAGCCATTTTCTTTAATTTTTATTAAGTTTAGATCATCATCAGAGAAAATAAATAAGCAACCATAAGAATATAGCAAACGAAACCCATCAGCAACCATCAACTTCAATCCATCATAAGAAAATAAGATAAAAATGATACAGCATTATCTTGTTCTAAAAATTTTATTTGTTTAGCATATCTCATACCAAATATATCACAAAGAACTTCTTTGTTGTTAGCTAAAAGAAAATTCAATTAGCATCCATCAGGTTTAACACATCATATGGGAATAAGAAAAAGAGGTCATAGTATATTTGCGGAGCCATTTTCTTCAATATCCATTAAGTTTGGATCATCATCAAGGAAAATAAGAAGGCAACCAAAAGAAAATAGAAAGCAACATCGATCGACACCCATCAGGTTTAATGCATCATATGAAAATAACAAAAAATAATAATAGCATACTTCATACCAAATATATCTATTTAGCATGCCTCATGCCAAATGTATCATGATCATGGCAAAATAAGTAAGCAACCATAAGAATTTAGCAAGCAAAATCGATCGACACCCATCATGTTTAACACATTATATGAGAATAAAAAAAAGATGCCATAGTATTTTGTAGAGCCATTCCCTTCAATATCCATTAAGTTTAGATCATCATCAAAGAAAACAAGAAGGCAACCAAAAGAATACTGCAAGCAAAATCAATGTTGAACCCATCAGGTTGAACACATCATGTGGAAATAAGAAAAAAAGACCATAGCATACCTCGTACCAAATATATCACTTGTTTATCATACCTCATGCCAAACACTTCTTTTCATTTCTTTCTCTTTTTCGGATGTCTATGAAAAAAATTGCACTTGAGGGAGAAGGTGGAAGCACCTGCAAAAGGCTGTTGCTAATACTCACGATAGTTGGCACCCTGCCATAGGGATGAGGCCACGAGGCAGGGGCCATCGAGTCGGGGCTGTGGGCTAGGGGTGGTGAGGTAGGGGCCGCATGATCAAGCGGCAGGGACAGGGCCATGGGAAGGTCGACGAGCAAGGTGGGGCTGAGGCGACTAGCTCAGGGCTGCAGCATAGGAGGCACCGATTGGTCAGGGTGGTCGTGAGCAAGGTGGGGCCACGGCGTAAGAGGCACCAGTAGGATTGGGGAAGCCTTAGGAGAGGTGGGGCTGGGATGGTAGGCTCAGTGCCATAGCGTAGGAGGCACTGACGAGGTCAGAACGGTTGTGGGAGAGATGAGGCCGGGATGGCAGGCTCAGAGCCACAGCATAGGAGACACCTGCAGGGTTGGGGCAGTCACAAGAGAGACAGGGCCACGATGTAGAAGGCACTGGCGGGGTCAGGGTGGCTGCAGCTGAGGTGGGGTTGGGGCAATCGCATAGGAGGCACCAGTGAACTCGAGCGAGGAGGGGTTGGGGCGACGGGCTTGGGGCCATGGCATAGGAGACATCGATGAGATCGAGATGCTAGGAAGGAGGATGCACAGGGAGCAAAGAATACAGGAAACATTGGCGAAGGGGTCTCCATCGAGCTTCTACGAGGCAACCACAGGGAGGAGGAGGTCCTCCATCATGGCCTAGGGTGGTGGTGGCCGGTAGTCATCATCATCCGTCTCGCCTCCAACCGATCTTCTTCATCTCACTATGGCTCAAGGCCACGTGCTGCTGAAGGAACAGGGTGGGAAGGGAGGAAAGGAGTGTTGGGGGGTTGAGGGGGTTTGGACGTCGGTAAGAGGGCGACTGCAGGCATGGAGGGACGCGGGTTTGGAGCCATGGGATATCAGAAGGATGAGGAAGGGAGGAAAGGGGGGTTAGGGGGGTTTGAGCACCGATGAGAGGGCGATTGTGGGTGCAGAGGGATGCACGCTCGGGGCTATGGGATGCCAAAGGGAAGGGGCATGGAGGGACGAAGCGGGAGGGAGGAAAGGGAGGTTGGTGGGGAGGGTTTTGGAGGAGGTTTGGGCACCAACGGGAGGAGAATCACAAAAAGAGCGAAAAATTAGTAAAGTATTAGTGATGGCAAATTGGATATCCCTAATATCATCGATAGAAGTATTCACGATGATCCATCACTAAAAATAGAGAGCCATTGCTAATACTAATAATTTTTAAAAAATTATTTTAAATATTTTTTTTAAAATTATTAGCGATGATAAATGGAGCCATCGCTAATAGCTATCAGTAATTAATTAATTTAATTATAATTATAATTAAAAAAAATTAAAATTTTAAATTTATTAGCAATGGCTTTGGCCATTGCTAATAGTTAGCAATGGATTGCTAATACCATATTAGCAATAGTAAAAACGTCATTGTTAATTTTAATTATTTTTTGAATATGATATAATTTTAAAATTTAAAGTCTATCTTCACCGTTCATTATCTAAATAATTATTGTTAGAGTATCATCACAAAAAAAATTATCTCAATTCGATAGTCCTAACTATATCGATTAATAAAATTTAAATTCGAAGATCATGAATGATCGCTTGATGATCTGATAGATAGAGACCACCGATGAATCTAAAAATTTACAATGATGATCTCGATGATATTTATAAAATACTATCAAAATTTTATTTCAATCTGATATCATTATCATAGTTAATTTAGCATGGAATGATTTTGATTATTAAATAAAAAATAATTGATCAAAAGGCCAAACCTTATCTAATTAAGATAATTTTTTAGATAAATTATCTTTGCTACTATTTTAATCATTTATATGGTAGTGAGTATAAAATCTAAATCGCACATCTATGAATCATCCATGTTAAGCAGATCTTATAAAAGCACAAGTATAATTACTTAAAAACTTTAAGAATGATTATTAAGAGACATATAGTTTTAGATCATTAGTATACATGCTGTTTGAATTTTATGATCACCACCGTACAAATGATCAAAGTAGTAGCAAAAATTATTTATATAAAAAATTACCTTATAATTGGATGTCATTTGATTTTTTGATCACTTACTTTTTATTTAAAAGTCTAAATCATTCCATGCTAAATTGACCATGATAATAATGTTTGATTGAAGTAAAATCTTGATAGTATGCTATAAATATCACTGAGATTATCGTTGTAAGTTCCATTAATGATCTCTATCTATCAGATCATCATGCGCTTGTTCATGACCGTCAAAATTAAGTTTTATTGATCGACATTGCTAAGTTTATTAGATTGAGGCAATTTTTTATGATGATACTCTAATAATAATTATTTAGATAATAAATAGTAAAAATAAATTTTAAATTTTAAAATTATACTATATTTAAAAAAAATTAAAAAAATTAAAATTAGCGATGGCATTTTTGTTGTTGCTAATACTGTATTAATGATGCATTATTGACTATTAGTGATGACCAAAGCCATCACTAATAAATTTAAAATTTAAAAAAATAGTTATAATTATAATTAAATTTTTTTAGTTTTTGCAATGATAGATTTCTTGATCACTATTTGCCATCAGTAAAAATTGTTATTAGCAACAGCAAAACACCATCACTAATAAGTATCTACCATCGCTAGTAATAACAAAATCTAATTAAAAAATAAAATTATTTTTTATTAGCGATGGTAAAATACCATCACTAATAAGTATCTATTATCCTGAATAATAATAAAATCTAATTTAAAAAAATAAAATTATTTTTTATTAGTGATGATAAAATGCTATCGTTAATAATTATCTATCTCGCTAATAATAATAAAATTTAATTAAAAAAATAAAATTACTTAGTTCTAGCGATGACTAGTTGCCATCACTAATACTATCGTTAATAACTATAGTAATGGCATAGCCGTCGCCACTGCCGTCGTTAATATTCTATTTTTCTTGTAGTATCGGGGCCACGGCATAGGAGGTGTCGGCAGGTTTGAGATAGCCATAGGAGAGGCGAGACCGAGGCAACTGACTTGGGGCCATGGAGTAGGAGACATCAATAGGGTCAGGGCAGTCACAGGCAAGGCAAGGCCATGGCTACGAGGTTGGGTCGGCCTTAGGGGAGGTGGGCCGATGCGGCGAGGTTGGGGTGATCACATAGGAGCACCAACAAGCTCAGGCAAAGAGGGGCTGATGAGGTAGGCTCGTGGCCATGGTGTAGGAGACATCGATGGGATCGGGTCATCAGGAAGGAGGATGCACAGGGAGCAAGGAACATCAGAAAGGACGTGCGGGGAGCAGAGAAGGCACGAAGAATCTTTTTTGTCAAAATTTTTTTTTCCACCGATGGGGCAGGGTAAGGTTTATAGACAGACTATTACTGATAGTAAGACTACCATCGATAATATGGCCAGCAAAATTAGAGATTCTATGTTATAGTTATTAGCGACGGTAACTTCCATCGTTAATAACAAAATGTTATCACTAATAATATTAATTTTTTTAAAATATTAATTTTTAATATTAATTTTTTTAAAAAAATTTAATGATTATCGACGATAAAAAGCTATCGATAATATAGTCGAAAAAAGTATTAGCGATGGCCACTACGTTGCTAATACAAAAATATCATCACTAATAATATTAAATTTTTAAAATATATAGTTTTAATTTTAAAATAATTTTTTTTAAAATTATTAGCAATGGTAAAATCTCGATCGTTAAAGCTATTGCTAATAATCATATTTTTTTAAAAAATTATATTTTAATATTAATTTTTTTCTTCTAAGTCATTTTTTGGGTGATTAAAAATCAGTATTAGATTTTATTAAATTTTTAGATTTAATTAATTTATGGAACAAGTTCTAATTAATTTAAAATAAATTTTATTTAATTAGACTTGACTTAATTTAAGGCTAAGTGGATTTTAATATTTTAAATATGATTTGGATTCAAATTCTAATTGAATTAGGTTTGATAGAATTTCAAATAAGATCGAATTTGATTCGAATAAAATTTAAATTAAAAAAAAAATTTAATTAATTTAAATAAAATTTAATTTAATTAGATTTAACTTAATTTTAAGATAATTTAATTTAAAATTTAATTAGGACTTAGATTCAAAGTCTAATTAAATTAGGTTAGATAGGATTTTGAATTGGATTCAAATTGGGTTCTAATTGAATTCAGATCGAACTTAAACTAAAAAACTATTTTCTCCTAATTAATTTTAATTAGATTAAATTTAATTAGATTTGACTTAATATGAAGGTAATTGAATTTTACTATCCAAGTAGGACTTGAATTTTAAAGTTTAATTAAATTAGGACTGATAGATTTTCTAATTGAATTCGAATCGGATTCGAATTAAATTCGAATTGAACCTAAATTAAAAATTATTTTCTTCTAATTAATTTAAATCAGCTTTAATTTGATTAATCTTGATTTAATTTGATGCTAATTAGATTTTATAATTCATGTAGGATTTGAATTCGAAGCCTAATTGAATTAGATTTGACAGAATTTTAAATTAAATTTGAATGTAATCATGGATCAAGTTTTAATTAATTTAAATCTATTTAAATTTAATTAAACTTGACTTAATTTGAAGATAATTAAATTTTACTATCTAAATAGGATTTGAATTAAAAGTCTAATTAAATTAAGATTGACAGGATTTTGAATTAGATTAGAATTGGGTTCAAATTGAATTCAAATCAAATCCAAATTAAAAACTATTTTTTAATTATTTAAATCAGCTTAAATTTAATTAGGCTTGACTTAATTTGAATGTAATTAATTTTTACTATCTAAGTAGGACTTGAATTAAAAATCTAATTAAATTAGGATTGATAGAATTTTAAATTAGATTTGAATTGAATCAAAATTAAAAATTATTTTTTAATTAATTTAAATTTAATTTAATTAATCTTGACTTAATTTAAAATTAATTAAATTTTATAATCTAAGTAGGATTTGGATTCAAATTTTAATTAAATTAGATTTGACAAAATTTTAAATTAAATTTGAATCAGATTTGAATTAGATTGGAATCAGGATTTGGATTATTAGCGACGATAAATCCTCCATCGCCAATTATATCATCAATAATATTTTAAAATATTTTTTTAATTTTAAAAAATTTAAAAATTTTAAATAATTTTAGCTACTGCTTACGTCGTCGCTAATAATAATGAAGCCATCACTAATAGTTAATTATTAGAGATGATACATTTTTTATCACTAATAATCTAAATTTATCGCCACTAATATTTTTTTATTTTTAAATATTTTTAAAAAAATTAGATTTTTATAGACGACACTTGTCGTCACTAATATTAAAAATGTCGTCGCCAATAGTATTAGCGACGGCATTTTTTTGTCAGTATTTTGGTGGCAAAAAATATTTATTAGCGATGAAAATTTTTACCGTCATTAATATTCAATTTTCTTGTAGTGCTGGTCGGACGTGGTAGCTGATGTCGAATTATCTGAGCTCGATCACCCATTTTGCTATGGATCCCAAGGTGTCTAATGTTTGGAGAATAGATTTTAAAGATTGATCAGTTAAGATAGCCGCTAAATGGGTCTAAAAGTAAGATTGAAGTTATCGAACTAAGATGATAAGCACGTACATCCTATAAGATTTTACTAGTATAGTAGATCGATTGTTGAGTTCTTACATCTTCTCGAATAAGAATCGAACTAATAGCAATAGATGGGACCGAAAAATACATGTATAATTGGTGTGATACACGATACTTCATGATGATAAAGGAGATCCAATCTATTTGATTGCCATCCATTATACTGCATCCTATGGTGCAAAAATCATACCATAAAGATTTTTTTTTTTAAATGCATTCCAAGACTCAAATCAGGAAAGAAAGAACGCTTTCAAGAAAGCAAGAGGAACTACTTTTCAGGATCAAAATGAATCTTTCAAATCTCATTTTCAGATGGTTTCTCAAGCCTTTTTCATTTCAGTAAAGGCAAATCCTTTCTCCAACTAAGTGTTGGTAGGAATGAGAAATGTCAATAGTGATACAAACCGATACGTCAAGCATCTTTTTAATATAAACAGATATATACTTCCATGAAGTAAACCCCGTTGCGAACTTGTCTTTGGATAACATGCGCATTTTATGCCCCTCTGGTTGCTGAGAGCAGGTAATCGCGTCCGAACTGGGTTAGGTTGGGTCTTTCGCGCGGAAGAATGATTCACCTTGTTTCATGGCCTCAACCGTTCGATAGAACATCGCACATCTCTCAAAGCAATCAAAACTCTTCCGTTTATCTCCTGCACAGCTCTTGAAGCGGCCACTGCGCAATCCAACGGTCGACATCGCGGAAGGAGGTGACTCATTCGTTCGCGAGAAAGGTACAACCCGAAGTCGTCCGGACTTCCATCGCAGACTCACGCAGCCCAGTGGTTGGAGCCGTACCCCTGTCGCCCGTTCAACGGATTGATTACCGTGCGGTGCTCGAACCGCAGATGTCTTTATAAAGTACACTTCTACCAGCCATACAATGTTATTGATGCAACAAGGGCACCGCAAGCCCCATAGCTTCTCTCTCCCTCCCAATGGATTTCTTGCACAGCTTTCTTAGTGTCGTGATGCATGTGGCCATTGCTATATTCCTTTTAGCCTACTTACCAGTTAGGATGGTGTGGAGATTGGCTCGATGGATGCTTGTGAGACCTTTCTCAGAGGAGGACATGAAAGGAAAAGTTGTTCTGATCACCGGAGCTTCCTCCGGCATTGGTGAGGTAGGTTACCCTGGGCACCTTGATTTAAGGTTCATTAAAGTCATAAAAGTGCTAGAAATGGTAGAGAGGTGACCCCTATACTTCTCAGTCCATTTGTTCTTCAAATATTCCTTATATTTATATCAGAAAAAATGGCTACAGCTATCCTGTTTATTGGGTGGAAATTATGTCAGTTTTTTTCGGTTAAGTCTGGGCAAACAGTTTATAAAACGTCCTTTCGAGCCCATGACTGCTTCATCTAATGGTTGTTGCCCTTTGTTTCTCTTTGCTGGTAAGTCTAGCCAGGTTCTTTCGCACAATATTTATTCTCCAAATTTTGAGACTAATGTGGGCCTAAAACGTGTTTGGCCACCTGATCGTTGCCAACCTAGTTGCCGGCCATGAAAAGAATCAATTTAATTATTTTTTTAAAATGAAACTGGTTTTCTTCTTTGTCGCTTAAGGGATGCATTAATTGCATGGATAATGCGAATAAATAACATATCCGAATGGTCTTGTACTTAGTTACGATTCATTAATAGATGGAATAATTAGGTAGGTCTAGGCTACCGGCTGACCGGTGGCCGATAGATCGGACCACTGACATTCTGTCACGTCAGTTGATCTTTCCATCAAATAGAATGAGAAAAAAAAAAAAAAAGCGAGGATGGCCGTCAGATTTTTTTTTTTCTTTTTCCGGTGTTGGGTTGGTGGTAGGAGGGAACAGGGCAAGAAAGAGAGAGAGAGAGAGAGAGATGGGCCGTCTCCTCGTTCCCACTCTTCTCGCTTCTTTTCCCTCTCTCGTCCCTCTTCTTCTCCTCTCTCTCTCTGTTAGGTAGGTGGAGGACGTGACGCCTTTTTCTCCGTTGGCCGTGAGCGAGCCAAAGCGGCGGTGGTCGTTTCTGGATTCCATGTCCGTTTTATAAATTTATTTATTTATCCTTTAAAGAATCTGTTAAAATAAATAAATAACAGGAGGGGAAAAAGGAAATTGAAGGAAGAAGGTTTCGCGCCGTCGTGCTCTCCTCGTGGCCGGACCTCTGGACTTCCTCTGACAGCGCCGGGATTTGCCGACGGCGACTCCCATGACGTCGGACGCGTTCTCCCATCCAGATTTAAGAAGAAAAAAAGGGAGAAAGGAAGGGCAGTGGATCTCCCACATCCTTCCGCCTCCGTTGAGGACGGGGTGGGGGGCACCTCCCGTCCACCTCTGGCAGCCATCGTGCCAAGCAGCCGCCCCCGTCTTCGGCCAGCACCTATCTTTCAAAACAAAAAAAAAAGAATGGGGTAAGAAGGAACCGCCGGATCTCGGTAAACCGGCGGTTCTCCTTCCCAATCGTCGGCATAAAGGGCGGTAGGTGTTGAGGAGACGACGGCGGTCCGCCGATCGGGACTTTTTCGGCGGCCGCCGATCGTTTTTTCTTGGGAGAAGGAGCCACGGTTTTCCCCTGTTTCTCCACAGATCTCCCACAATAGCCGGCAAATCAATGGTCGGGATGAGATTTTGGCCGGCCCCGGTTGTTGAGAAGGGATGGTGGGCCACCGGTGACTCGCCGACGAGAAGGGGATCGCGGTTTCCCTTTCGGTCGTAATCGGGAAAGGAGGAAGAAGATTAGCGGACGGATTTCGGGTTTTGCGTTCTGACCCGAAATCCGGTTGGATCTCTTTTTTTGAAAAAAGAGAATTTTGCAATTCAGTCCCTAATGAAGTAACTAATTCTATAAAGTTCCTTCTAAAATTGTATTGATCTCCCTACTAGAATTTATTAGAAAAAGATCCCTTAATTATTATGTAGTCTGTGATTAAATTTATTACATAAAGGTCTTTTAATAATTATAATAAGATTCCTGTTATATGATTTTATTATATAAAAAATTTATAAATTTATACATTACATACTTTTTATATACTATTTTTTTATATATATTAATAAAGTACAGCAAGCCTATTAGCATGTTCTTTATGATATATTCATATTTTGTTTTACATGTAAAGTTTATTAATGCTATTAATAAGAAATTAAAAATTTTTTGTTTGATTATTTCAATATGATCACAAAAGTAACCATAAAATTTTAAAACTAGAAATTTTTTATAATATATAATTTTATATAAATATAATTGATTCAATAAAGTTTTATATAATGTCATAATTACGTCTAAACTACTGAAACGTTGATTCGCTCCCAAAGATGCATCTTCATATTTGATATTTAGATAGATAAAATGATAAAATTGTTTATTGGATTGAGTGACATTTTTATATCCAAAGTTATAGTTTTGCTTGCATTCAATATACATGTCTTATTAGTTTTACTAGTGATATGATATATTACTAAATGAGTATAACCATTATCATGTTATGGTACTCACCCAAAAGAAGGACATCGATGCAACTAGTTGCCCACCAAACTTAAATATAAAGAAATTTATTTATTTTAGATAAAGTTTAATTAATTTTATTATTTGATGATAATGTGAGCATGTATTTTTTGTAGTATTAATTCCTACATTGATTGATGTAACATAGAAAAATTATCTTTTTTTAATGGATCAAATTTTTTGAAATAAAAAGAGAGAATAATACTCACATTAGAATGTGAGTATCTTGATATGGTGTTCTAAGTAAATGAATATTCACCACATATGGATAAAAGTATAAAAAAATTGATTTTTTTTGAAAAATGGAAGCATTCCAATTGTCTCAGTATACTCCTAATGAAATCCAATGTGCTCAAGCACATTAGGGGATCTATCGCTTCATGTGATAAAGCATGTGATTTCTTAAATACTATGACATAGCAATTTGTAAGCTCTAATAAAGCAAAGACCGACATCCTGATAATGAGATTAGTTTTTACAAAATATACAAACAAATCTAGTATACATAAGTACATCATAGAGATGAGAAATATTATTACAGCATAATTAAATGATATTAAGATTTTTATATCAGATATATTCATGGTCCATTTCATTCTTCTCTTCCATTATAGTATAATCTCTTTAAGGTCTCCTATAATACACATAATGAGAATTGGACAATTAATAAATTATTAACCAAATGTGTGCAAGAGAAGAGATTGAGAGGGGAGAAGATAGAGGGTATGAATTTTACTTCACATCAAATTAGTACGAAAGCAAGTAAATGAAAAGATGCAGTCAAGGCAAAAAGAAAGAAAGATTTGTTAAATGCTTCTTTTGCAAAAAGAAGGGACACCTAAAAAAAAACTACACAAAATATGAAAAATAACAGCAAAAGAAAAGTATCATTTACTCTCTCGTGTGTTTTGAATTTAGTTTAGTAAATATTTTTAATTTTACCTGATAGATTGACTCTAGTGCATCTATATACCTTGTCAACAACTTGCAAAGCTTGGAATATCAAGAAGACCTCCGACTGAAAGTGAACGATCCACTGTCAAATCAAAAATCAAGCACATTCACTTATTAAGGTAGTTTGATGCTATAGGATAGTTTGTGTTCCAACATTGGATAAAGTTGGTTTTTATATTTTTTTTCTTGAACTCTAAATTTGATCTAATAAATGACTCTATAGTTGTTGGTTCTAGTTTGTTGTGTGATGGCCTTTATAAACTATCTTTGTATCATTTGTTTGAGCAATCTTTCTTTACAAATTCTTTTTGTAATAAAAGAGGTCATAAATTCATACTGATGTATGTAGACCTTTTCCTCGTATATAATAAGTGAAAAGTATTTTATCATATTTATTGATGATCATATATATATATACTTTTTATATGATAAGATTGATGTTTTTGAGCCCTTTAGAGTTCTTTCTTTTATTAATAAAAATATTTACCTAGGAATCTATATTTTTCTAAATAAATATTTTTCAGACAATATTTAGATAGAAAAATAATTTATTCATATTTTTTTATATATGAAAAGTGATTTTAAAATCCATTATCCATATTTTTTTGCATTACTACTTTTCTTGATAAGTTGTTAAAATTTATCTATATTTTTATAAATTTTTTTTATACTGTTTAGGTTTAGAGAAAGTGGATACCTAAATTATTGGGCATAGAATGATAGAAGCATTGAAAATGAGGATGGGGCATCTTAAGACTAAAATAAATATTTACTTTACTAGCTGATGGAAAAATGATTTAGCTACCCCCTAGGTGGATAAATTTTTTTCTCATTTCATGGGTAAATACTATCTATAGGAAAGTAATCCATCTTGAAAAATATGAGAACATAGATAAGTGGGTCAATAGAAAAGTTGATCAACTTTTTCATGATATTTATCCATCGAAAAATGGGCCCTTAAAGAATTTAAAATAGAGATAGAAAAATAATCAGAAAAAATAATGAAAATAGTCAAATCCAATTGAAGTGGCGAGTACTATTATAGATATAATAAGATAGGACAAAAATCAAGACCATCAGCAAAATTTCTAAAGGAATAAGGGATTGTACCTCAATATACAATGCTTAGCATACCAGATCAAAATAGTATAGTTGAAAGAAGAAATTAAACATTTAAAGAAATGGTTTGGGCTATGATAAGTTATTTGACTCTACATATTTTTTTATAGGGTGAGACTATAAAGACAGCTTTGCATATCATAAATAGGATCCCTACTATATGCAATGTCTGGCATAACAGATCAAAATGGTATAGCTAAAAGAAGAACTCAAACATTTAAAGAAATGGTTTGGGCTATGCTAAGTTATTCAACTTTACATATTTTTTTTGTGGGATGAGGCTATAAAAAAAGCTTTGTATATCTTAAATAAGACTCTACTAAGATAATTCAAAGGACTCCTCATGAGTTACAGACTGGTAGAAAATATAGTTTGGGATAATGCATATATAAGGCTGTCCAGCTAAAGCCAAAGTTTACAACCCATAAAAAAAAAAGTGTTTGATCTCAGAATGACTAATGATTTTCTCAATGATTATCCAAAGAGGTCAAAATGATATAAATTCTATTATCCATCTTATAGACCATAGATAATAAAAACTAATAAAGTCAGATTTCTAAAGGATGGAATATTTAATGAGAGTGGAGAACCTCAAGACATTGTCTTTGAGGAAATATAGGAATAAATTCTATAACTGAAAAGCAGAATGAGATCTGTTAGAATAAAAAAATCTGCAATATCTTCAGGTTATGTAGCGTATCTAATTGAGATAGATAAAAAAGATGATGATCCTGAAATATTCTTATAAGCCATGAATGGTAAAAACTTTTTACAATGGTTGGATACTATAATAGAAGAACTGAACTCTATAGATAAAAACTATGTCTAGGAATTAGTTAACCTACCTAAAAGAGTGCAATGAATAAATTGCAAGTAGATCTGTAAGACCAAAAGAAATTCCAATGATAAGATTGAACAATATAAAACCAAACCTATAACAAACGGATTTACACAAAAGGAGGATATTGACTTTGAAGAGATCTATTCTCCTGTTTTCTTAAAGAACTCTTTTAAGATTGTCATGGCCTTAGTAGCTTATTTTGATTTGAAATTGCATCACATAGATGTGAGAATGGCCTTTCTCAATAATAATATAGCGGAAGAGGTCTACATGGGGCAGTCCGAGGGTTTCTGTTGTTAGTGGATAAGAGAACATAGTTTATAGATTAAAGAAATATAGTTATTGACTTAAATAGATTTTCAGACAGTGGTATCTCAAATTTAATGGGATAATTACTTTTGTTAAATTTGAAGAAAATACTATTGATCAATATTTATATTTGAAGGTCAATGAGAATAAGTTCATAATTTTGGTATTATATATGGATGATATTTTGCTTGCTAATAGTGATCTTGGTTTATTAAAAAAATTAAACAGTATTTATCCCAAAATTTTGAGATGAAAGATATGGATGAAGCTACTTATATTATCGGTATTAAGATTCACAGAGATAGATCCTTAAGATTACTTGGACTATCTTAAAGAACTTATATTTTTAGAGTATTAGAAAGATTTGGGATGAAAAAATATTCTCTCATATGTGCTCCTATTGTAAAAGGTGATAAATTTAATAAACTTCAATGTTTAAGAAACGAGATCAAAAGGGAGGAAATGAGGTCTATACCCTATGCATATATTGTTGAGAATTTGAATTATGCCTAGGTTTGTACGTATCCACACATTACTTTGGTTGTATCGATGCTTAGGTGTTATCAATATGATCCAGGAATGGAGCATTGAAAAGCTGCAAAGAAAGTCATGCGTTATATGCAGAGTACAAAAAAAACACATGCTCACATATAGATAGTATGTTTATCTTGAAGTTACTAGTTATTCAGATTCAGACTTTATTGAATGCACCGATTATAAAAAGTCTACTATTGGATAGGAGATGCTATATCATTGGATGGGTGCAAAACAAGATCTTATCACTACATCCACTATGGAAAAAGAGTATGTAGCTTGTTATGAGACTTTCTAGTAAACCCTCTAGTTGCAGAATTTTATTATAGGACCTAGAGTTATTGACTCTATTAGCAGACCGATGAAGATATATTATGATAATAATTCTGCAGTAAGATTCTCCAATAATATGAAAAGTACAAGTGCTTGCAAGCATACTGGTATCAAATACTTTGCTCTTTATGAAAAAATAAATGAGAACATAGTGTTTGTAAAATAGATTGATATAGAGTCGATGATTGCAAATCTATTGACTAAAGAACTCACTTCCGAGATTTTTAGAGATCATGTGGATTATATGAAACTTATTAACTCATTTTATAATTGATGTGTATTGGACACTATATATAAAGTTAGCATATTAGATTTTATAATAAAATTTATTTTATTTTATTTATGTTGATCGACTATTTAGCATGTGATAAAGGATTATCAAAGAGTAAGCATAAAGTTTCATCGATTTATAAAGTAAAATTTCACATAAAAGAATTTAATTATGAGGTATCATCAGTATTGTGATGCATGAAAAGTTATGTATTGATTGATAATGCATTTGCTGCTATAATTCATACTGATGATTATTTTATAATCAAGTTGACAATGTAAATATGGCCACATCAATTTTTAATTATTAGATTTAGATAAAATTTTATTAAAGATTGTTAAAATATTTTAAATAATTAAAACAAAGATGCTTATCTTAGTTAGACCAAGTGGAAGAATATTGAAATTTATTTGATTAAGTTCATCTGGATGTAGCCCACACTAATATGCATCGAGATTTATTTTATCCATTTTAGTTTGCTCTAGACTCCAATTAAAGATAAACCTCCCATAAAATGATAGGAATATATTTGATGGTTATTGTGATAAAGTAGAATTCTACATAACGATTGCGGATAACATTTATCTTTCAGTCTTCATGACTGATTCAGATACTACCTCTAATGAGTAAGATACATTATAAAAGGACATCCTCTATGGACTTGGTCTCTAACTCACTCAAAAACTTATAAAGTCCTCTCTATCAGGAATACTTGAAATTGGGATTGGAAGACCAACATGCTGCTTGTGGACAACGAGGAGCACATCTAGTTTAATTTCTTCTTATAGTTGCAGGTAGGTTGATTTGAAAGATCCTGGATGGCATCGATGGCTTTTTCTTCATGTAAGTTCTATTGCCATCGTTCTAATAGTAATATGAGGTGACGATGGTGATCGATTGAATAGACTTGAGTAGAGGATGGAGGAAGCTTGGAGCTGGCAAGCCAAGTCTTCTCCCTCCTCTCTCCTCCCTCTCTTCCCACTTCCTTTCATTTCTGGTTAAGAGGTGAGCCCCAAGCCTACCAGTAGATTATGGTCCATTTTGTGCATGTGGCTCTCTGGTTGGATTCATCTACCACTAAGTTGATGGACTTGGTCCAACCAATAATTTCTCCTTTTTCGTTGATGAACACATTGCAAAGCACGTGATCTAGACCAGGGTCTCTTTTCTTCTTGTTCTGATCTCTGATTTGGACATGGCCTATGCCTACGATCTCCAATAGCTCTCCTTCCTTCCCATCCATCCACCCACCCACCCCAGCTTCCCACCCTGCCAACCATCATCCGCTTCAGCTTTGCATCATGAACATTAGGCTCAACTCCTTTACCTCCAAGAAGCATTGCTAGCCCTGGTACCTGCATCAGGCTCGATACCTCACTGTAGCCGACTTCATGAATGATGGTCAATTGTGCTACTGCCCTTTGAGAGGAGAAATTAGCGGGGTAGAATGATTCTAAAATCTGGTTCTCATTAAATATGTAACCATGGTCAACCATTGTTTAATAGGGAAAAGATGGCTTAGTGGAAAGTTGCTGGGAGTAGAAAAAAATGGCTTAGTAGGAAAACAAACAGATGGCCCCTGCTACCGCCGACTTCATGAACGGTGGTCGCTTGTGCTACCTCCCTTTGAGAGAAGAAAAATTATTGGGTGGAATGATTCTACCAGGTACAGTCAATGAGCTCAACACATCTGCCATAAAATCCGTCTACTATTAAACACGTAACCATGGTTTAATAGGAAAAAGATGGCTTAGTGGGGCAGTTACTGGGAGTAGGAAAAAATGGCTTAGTGGCGCCCAAACTTCCATCCGTCATCTCATAAAAGCTGATTCCTATATATTAAATGCATAACCACCGTTAGGTATTATTTAGTAAGGAAAAAAAATGATTTAGTGACCCAAATGCTAGTTTCTCATTATGCAGCCTTCTATATAATTTACTATTTTTGGGAGAGGTCACTTATGACCTCTTAGTTTTTTACTTCTCTCTTACATGCTAGTCTTTTGCATTACCAAAAAAATATGCTAGTCTTTTGCTTCCGACCTTTCAAGCAATCTTTTATTCTCGCAATACAATTGACCGCTTCTCTTACCAAAAAAAAAAAGAAAAAAAATTAATGGTCATAGATAATATGTTAAGAATGTTATGATTTGAGAATTATGCTTATAGATACGAAATTGATTTTTAATAAAAGGCTAAGACTAGCTAAATTAATAATTAAACCTAGATGTGTGATTAAGAGTGTAAATAGATCAGGTCGGATCGGATCATGAGTGACCCTGATTCAATTCGGTTTCTTGATTGGATCTTAATATTGGACCCAGATCCAATTCAATTAAAAATTGGATCAAATTGGATCGGATTCGTGATCAAAAAGTTTGTCCCATTGAATTTTTAGATCGGATCGGACCCATGTATAATCCGATCCCAATCTAAAAATTTTAGATCCAATTCGAACTCAAATTTTGATCAGATCCATTTTGTATAATAATCTAACATATGCAAAGTTTATGATAAAAAAAATATTACTTTGTCTTGGCTCTTAATTTATAAATTATTTCTCAAAATTTCACCATCAAATTGAGTAAAACTTTTAAAAAATAACAATGCTACAAGAGTATTTAGAATTTCAATCCCACTCTATTAACTTTATAATTTATATGTTGAATTTAATATTGAATTCGGATCACGTTGGGTCCAAATTCAGTAAACCCAGATCCGATCCAAAATATTGAACGGATCTAATTTTAGAACCCGACCCGGCTCTATGAGTCTTTTAAAATGGGTTAGATCGGGTCTAAATGGATCCGATTAGATTAGGTCATAGGTCAACCTGACCTATTTTCAGCCTTATGTGTGATTGATGTTAATCATTTATTTTAAATATACTTCAAATTTTCTTCTAATAATAAGGTTGCATGATGAGGAACCAGTATTTGGGTAGCTAAACCATTCTTTTCTCTACTAAGAATCTGTTTGGCTAAACCGTAAAAATTAGGTTATTTTGAAATAACTTTTTTAAATGAAGTTTTAGAAAAAGTAATATAAGAGAGAAGTTGACAAATTTTTTTAAAAAAATATTTTTGATTATCAAATTATGAAAAAGAGCACGTATAGATTTTTTTATAATTAATATTATTTAAATAGATAAATAATTTTAAATATTTATTATAATTAATTTTAATTAAATTTTTTATTTTTATTTAATTAAAATATAAAAAATAATAAGATAGTCAAGTAGCATGAGAATAATGAAAAAAATTAGATGAAAATAAATAGAAATAGTTATGGTAAATAATAATTTTGAGTATGAATATTTATATTTTAAAAAAATTAATTTTTTGCTTCTACTTCTGCTTCCAAGAAGAAGAAGTTTCAATTTTCTGCTTTCTCCTCGCAGTAGAAAAATTACTATTGCTGCCGTAGGTTGTTCATTAATGCTCGGCTTCTCTCTGAATGTTCAATGAAGATCCCCATATTAAAGTTGGTATAGCCTAAGGTGGTGAGATTGGACAAGATATTTTTCAATTTCGATATTTGCTGTACCTCCAAACTCTTATAAGCCAATGAAAGATCTTTTAATTTCTGTAGGTATTAGGCCATCGTCGAATCTTAAGCTTTATATTTACCTCATATCTAGTCGACGATGAGTTGTGAGTTGGTGAAGATTTTGAGTTCTTCTATCCAGAGCTCCTTGGCAATGCTGAGATTGGCTATCAGTGCTTATTTGACTTTACTTTTGAAGGCATCAAAGTCGAATCAAAGAGCATACTTCGTCGTAGCTTCTTTTGGACTTGCAAGAGTAAGACCAACTCTACACCCATGTGAGTTCGAGGCTCCATCCACATATAAGATCCACTAAGACCTTCTTGCTTCTTTTCAAGTTGTGTTAAGGTTAACTCTTTGTTAGGTATGGTGCACTTAGTGAGAAAGTTGGCAAACACTCGGACTTTTATTGCTGATTGGATGCGATAGCTAATGTCGAATTTTCTAAGCTCGATCATCCACTTTGTCATGCGCTCCGAGATGTTCGGCCTTTGAAGAATGGATTTCAAAGATTGATCAGTCAAGATAGCCACCAAATGGGCCCGAAAGTAAAGTCAAAGTTATCGAACTAAGATGATAAGTACATATATCATCTTTTCAATCTTTGAGTGTCTTGTTTCCGCATCCTATAAAATCTTACTTATATAATAGATCGGTTGTTGAGTTTTTACATCTTCTCAAATAAGAATAGAATTGATGGGACCAAAAAATACACGATACTTCATGATGATAAAGAAGATCCAATCTATTTGATTGCTATCCATTATACTGCATCTTATATTGCAAAAATCATACCATAAAGATTTTTTTTTTTTTAATGCATTCCAAGACTTAAATCAAGAAAGAAAGAACACTTTCAAGAAAGCAAGGGGAATACTCTTCAGGATCAAAATGAATCTTTCAGAATCCCATTTTTATATGGTTTCTCAAGCCTTTTTCATTTCTGTAAAGGCAAATCCGTTCCTCAACCATATGTTCGTAGGAACAAGAAATGCCAGATGATGATGCAAACCGAGACGTACGTCAAGCATCTTTTTAATATAAACAGATATATATTTCCATCAAAGTAAAAACCATTGTAAACTTGCCTTTGGATTACATATTGCATTTATGATAAAATGCTCCTCCGGTTGTTGAGAGCCTCAGGTAAGCGCGTCCAGACTGGGTTAGGTTGGGTCTTTCGTGCGGAAGAGTGATTCACCTTCTTTCATCACCTCAACCATTCGATAGAACATCGCATACATCTCAAAGCAATTAGAACCCGCCTCCCCAGATCTCGAAGCGGCCACTGTGCAATCCAACGGTTGACATCGCGGAAGGAGGTGAATCATCCGTTCGCGAGAAAGATACAACCCGATGTCGTCCGGACTTCCATCGCAGACTCACGCAGCCCTGTGGTTGGAGCCGGTCCCCTGTCGCTTGTTCAACGTATTGATTACCGTGTGGTGCTCGAACCGCAGATGTCTTTATAAAGTACACTTCTAGCAGGCCTACAATGCTATTGATACAACAAGAGCACTGCAAGCCCCATAGTTTCTCTCCCCCTCCCCATGGATTTCTTCAATAGCTTTCTTAGTGTTGTGATGCATGTGGCCATTGCTATCTTCCTTTTAGCCTACTTACCAGTTAGGATGGTGTGGAGATTGGTTCGATGCATGCTTGTGAGACCTTTCTCAGAGGAGGACATGAAAGGAAAAGTTGTTCTCATCACCGGAGCATCCTCCGGCATTGGTGAGGTAAGTTACCCTGGGCACCTTCGTTTAAGGTTCATTATAGTCATAAAAGTGCTAGAAATGGTGGAGAGGTGACCCCTATACTTCTCAATCCATTTGTTCTTCAAATATTCCTTATATTTATATCAGAAAAAATGGCTACAGCTATCTTATTTATTGGGTGGAAATTATGTCAGTTTTTTCAGTCAAGTCTGGGCAAACAGTTTATAAAACCTCCTCTCCAGCCCATGCCTGCTTCATCTAATGGTTGTTCCCCTTTGTTTCTCTGTCGGTAAATCTAGCTTTGGTTCTTTCGCACAATATTTATTTCCAAATATTGAGACTAATGTGGGGCGAAAACGTGTTTGGCCACCTGATCTTAGCCAACCTAGTTGCCGGCCATGAAAAGAATCGATTTAATTATTTTTTTAAAAATAAAACTGGTTTTCTTCTTTGTCGCTTAACTGCCAACGTACCATTAAAATAGCCCATGATGCGTTAATTGTATGGATAATGTAAATCTATTTATATATATTAAAATGGAGGCTCGAGTCTTTGTTCAACACGTGGAATTCTAGGAGGAGAAAGCACCACATGGTGCTCGCCCCATATGAGTTTTATTTTTGTTCATCTAATAAAGAACGTCGTGGCTGCTGCACGCTGCACCTCCCTCGCGTGGAATTTTAGGAGGAGAAAGCACCACATGGTGCTCGCCCCATATGAGTTTTATTTTTGTTCATCTAATAAAGAACGTCGTGGCTGCTGCACCTCCCTCCGCCCCCCCCCCCCCCCCCCCCCACCCTCCCCTTTTGATGTGGAGATATCGAATCCTCTTCCCTCGCTCTCACTTTCTAGGGTTAGGGTTTCCTCCATCCCTCTTATTCATTCTTCTAGGATAAGGGCTTGGGCTCAGGCAAGTGACATGGGATGCTGGGACGCTGGCAAGGCTACTCTTCATGTGGTGAAGGCTCCTTAGTGGTGGTGATAACGATAGTGGAGGCTCTGGGAGGGAGGGGCAGGAGGGGCTACTGCGGTACCCAAACCTAGGCTAGTGTGTCGGGGGAGACTTGTCCATGGCGTCATATAAGCCAACGTGATGCTAGAGGATAAGAGCTAGATCGAGTCCGAGCTCTTCGTCATCTTTGTTGGAGTCTATGATAGCCATAAGAAGTCTTTGTTGAGTTACTAGATGCTATGTTTATGCAGAGATTTCATCTGGACCATAAGGTATGACATTTGATAGCATCTTAGTACGTTCTTCTTCTTTTTCTTGCATCTATAATAGAGAATGCCGACAATCCTTCATCACGGTCCTCCTTATTGACACTTCTCCGTCCGTCGACCCGAGGAGTGGCTTTGATGGCATCACCAAGATCTTTCACAGCCGCCACCCTGCCGTCACCCACCATGCTCCTCTTTGCTACATCCTTCTCCCCTCCCCCCTGCCATGCTCGATGCCACCACCGGCGCCGCCATCTCCTTCCTTGACTCTTCCCCAATTTCAATCCCTCGCCACCTCCTTCCGCGCCCAACTCAGCCTCTCAAACGAACATATGGAGTTCATCCTCTCTCCCAACTGCCTTGAGATCCCTGCCCTCTACCTTGCCCTCTTCTCTCTCAGTGCTGTTGCCAACCCCGTCTCCACCCTTGCCGAGATTTGGGGGCCTCTCAGTGCAAAGGCCTCTGTTCGCCAAGCATCCTCGAAACAAAGAGAAGAAGGCACAAATTTTTCAATTTCAAAAGTGGACTAGCACGAGCTATCTTGATTCGAATAATATATGACCAAAGTCCACTTAAGAAACTTCTAACCTTCTTTGTTTCCTAGCCGATTCATGATGATGTGATGCTAGATAACTGGCCAACCATCCTTGCTCGGCACCATCTTACCCCTAGTCTTCACCTGTCAGGTGAAATCGAGAATCTGAGTATGACTAGAGCAGAGAAGCGATAGCAATACATATCTTGGGCCACATAGACCACCATTTATTTTATTATGGTGTGATAAGAGAAAAAATAAATTAATTATTATCCATAGTTTTTTAAAAAAAGTTATCGAATGTATCATCTTGGAACATCCTAATCGATTAGTTACGCAAAATAAAAGTTTCTAATCCATCGCTGGGCGTAAGATAAAGGGATTTGACCCAAATACATGTCTCTATTGAGGCCGAGGCCATGGATCAATACATTCCATCAACAAAAAATTAATAAAAAATTTTAAATTTTTAAAAAAATCTTATAAATAATTTATAATTTATATTATATATAAAATATTTTTATAATAAAAAAATAATTAGATAGGCCTAGTCTACCAGCTGACCGGTGGCCGATGGATCGGCCCACTGACATTCTGCCACGTCATTTGATCTTCCATCAAATAAAATAAGAAAAAAGAAAAGCGAGGATGGCCGTCAGATTTTTTTTTTTCTTTTTCCGGTGTTGGGTTGGTGGTAGGAGGGAACAGGGCAAGAAAGAGAGAGAGAGAGAGAGAGAGGCCGTCTCCTCTTTCCCACTCTTCTAGCTTCTTTTCCGTCTTTCTATCTTCCCTCTTCCTCTCCTCTCTCTCTCTGTTAGTGGAGGACGTGAAGCCTTTTTCTCCGTTGGCCGTGAGGCGTTGGTCGTTTCTAGATTCCATGTCCGTTTTATAAATTTATTTATTTATTCTTTAAAGAATCTGTTAAAATAAATAAATAAGAGGGGAAAAAGAAAATTGAAAGAAGAAGGTTTCCCGCCGTCGTGCTCTCCTCGTGGCCGGACCTCCGGACTTCCTCTGACAGCCGCCGGTATTTGCCGAGGGCGACTTCCTCTGACAGCCGCCGGTATTTGCCGAGGGCGACTCCCGTGACGTCGTCGGACGCGTTCTCCCATCCAGATTTAAGAAGAAAAGGGGAGGAGAAGGGCAGCGGATCTCCCACCGTCATCCTTCCCCCTCTGTTGAGGACACGCCGGGGGGAGGGGGCACCTCCGGTCCGCCTCCGGCAGCCGTCGTGCCAAGCTACCGTCCCCCTCTTCGGCGAGCACCTATCTTTCCAAAAAAAAAAAGAATGGGGTAAGATGGAACCGCTGGATCTCGGTAAACCGGCGGTTCCCCCTCCCAATCGTCGGCATAAAGGGCGGTAGGTGTTGGGAAGACGATGGCGGCCGCCGATCGGGACTTTTTCGACGGCCACCGATCGTTTTTTTGGAAGAAGGAGCCACGGTTTTCCCCTCTTTCTCCACAGATCGGTGGTCGAGATCGACCATAAGGGGATCGCGGTCTCCACCCCTTTCGGTCGTAATCGGAAAAAAGAGCAAGAAGATTAGGGGACGGATTTCGGGTTTTGTGTTCTGATCCAAAACCCGAAATCCAAAATCTATTTGGACCGATATTTTTTGTAATTTAATCTCTAATAAAATAATTAATTCTATAAAATTTCTTCTAAAATTGCATCTCCATAGTAAAATTTATTAGATAAAAATCTTTGGATTATTTCATAGTCTCTGTAATTAAATTTATTGTATAAAAATTCTTTGATAATTGTGATAAGATCCTTATTGATTTTATTGCATAAAAATCTGTAAATTTATACATTACATACTTTTTATATACTATTTATTTTATTTATATACTAATAAAGTACAGTAGGTCTATTAGCATGTTCTATATGATGTATTCATATTTTGTTTTGCATGTAAAATTTATTAATACTATTAATAAAGAATTAAAAATTTTTGATTTGATTGTTTTGGTATGATCACTAAAGTAACCATAAACTCTTAAAATTAGAAATTTTCTATAATATATAATTCTGTATAAATATATTTGATCTAACAAAGTTTTACAAAATGCCATAATTATATTTAAGCTACTGAAATGTTGATTCGCTTCTAAAGATGCATCTTTATATTTGATGTTTAGATGGGTGAAATGGCCGAATTATATGTTGGATCAAGTGACATTTTTATATCCAAAGCTATAGTGTTTGCTTGTACCCAATATGCATATCTTGTTAGTTTCATTAGTGATATGATATATTACTAAACGAGTATAGCCACTACCATGTTATGGTACTCATCCAAAGGAAAGACATAACGATGCAACTAGTTGCTTGTCAAAGATAAATATAAAAAATTTTATTTGCTTTGAATAAAGTTTAATTGATCTTATTATTTGATGATAATGTGAGCATGTTTTTTTTGTAATATTAATTCCCACATTGATTGATAGCAATGTAGAAAAAAAAAATTCTTAATGGATCAAATTTCTTGGAATGGAAAGAGAGAATAATACTCACATTAGGATGCACTGACCTTGATCAAGTATTCTAAGTGGATGAACCTTCACCACTTACGGATAAAAGTATAAAAGAATAGAAGAGTCTTTTTGAAAAATGGGAGCATTCCAATCATCTTAGTATGCTCCTAATGAAACCCAATGTGGCCAGACACATTAGGAGATCTATCCCTTCATGTGATAAGGTATATGATTTCTTAAGCGCTATGGCGCAGCAATTTGTAAGCTCTAACAAAGCAAAGACCAGCACCTTGATAATGAAATTAGTCTCCACAAAATATATAGATAAATCTAGTGTACATAAGTACATCATAGAGATGAGGGATATTATAGCATAATTAAATAATATTAAGATTTTTATATAATACACACGATGAGGATTGGATAGATAATAAATTACTGACCAAATATGTGCAAAAGGAGGAGAGATCGAGAGGAGAGAAGATAGAGGGTATGAATTTTGCTTCACATCAAGTTAGTAAGAAAGCAGGTAAAGAAAAACGTGCAACCAAGGCAAAAGGAAAGAAAGTATTAGCTGTGATTTCTGGTGAAGCCATTAATAAAGTTGTTAAATGCTTCTTCTGAAAAAAGAAGGGATACTTAAAGAAAAACTACATAAAATATGAAAAATAACTACAAAAAAAAAATACTCTTTACTCTCTTATGTATTTTGAATCTAATTTAGTAAATATTTTTAATTCTATATAGTAGATTGATTTTGGTGCAACTGTGCACCTTGCCAACAACTTGCAGGGCTTCCTATCAAGAAGACCTTCGAATGAAAGTGAATAATCCACTGTCATTAGAAACAAGCACGTTCAAATGTTATATGATAGTCTTGGATTCTGCATTTATCTTAAATTTGGATAGGACTTTTTATATTCATTTTTCAGAAATTTAGTTTCTATTCCAGCTTTGGATAAAATTGGTTTTCATGTTTTTTCTTGAACTTTAAATTTGATCTAATAAAAGACTCTATAGTCTTTGGTTCTATTGTGTGATGGCCTTTATAAATTATCTTTGCATCATTCATTTAAACAATCTTTCTTTACAAATTCTTCTTATAATAAAAGAGGTAATAAATTCACACCGATGCATGTAAACATTTTGCCCATATATAACAAGTGAAAAATATTTCATCACATTTATTGATGACTATTCACAATATATATATATCTATACTTTCTGTTAGATAAGGCTGATGTTTTTTAGGCATTTAGGATCCATTCTTTTATGGATAAAAAAATTATCTAGGAATCTATATTTTTCTAAGTAAATATTTTTCAAGCAACATTTAGATGAAAAAATAATTTATCTATATTTTTTTACATATTGGAAAGTGACTTCAAAATCTGTTATCCATATTTTTTTGCATTCCTGCTTTCCTGGGTAAGTTGCTAAAATTTATCTATATTTTATTATACCTTTATACTTTTTAGGTTTGGAGAAAATGGATACCTGAGTTATTGAGCATTGAATGATGAAAATATTGAAAATGAGGATGGAGCATCTTAAGAATAAAATAAATATCTACTTTACTAGTTGATAGAAAAATGATTTAGCTACCTCCAAGGTGGGTAAGATTTTTCTCCATTTTATGCACAAATACTATCCATGAAAAGGTAACTTACCCATCTTGAAAAATGTGAGAACATAGGTAAGTTGGTTGATAGAAAAGTTGATCAATTTTTTCATGATATTTATCCATCAAAGAACGGGCTCTTAAAGAATTTAAAATAGAGATAAAAAGATAATCAAAAAAAATAATTAAAATAGTCAAACCCAATGGAGGTGGTGAGTGCTATTGTAGATATAATAAGATGGGATAGAGATCAAGACTATTAGTAAATTCCTAAAGGAACAAGGGATTGTACCTCAATGTATAATGCTTGGTACATCAGATCAAAATGGTGTAGCTAAAAGAAAAAATTAAATGTTTAAAGAAATAGTTTAGGCTATGATAAGTTATTTGACTCTACATATTTTTTTTTGTGGGGTGAGGCTGCAAAGACAACTTTACATATCATAAATAGGGTCTCTATTATATACAATGCACACCAGATCAAAATGGTGTAGTTAAAAGAACTCAAATGTTTAAAAAAATGGTTTGGACTATGATAAGTTATTCAACTCTACATATTCTTTTGTGGGGTGAGGCTGTAAAGGTAGCTTTGTATATCTTAAATAGGGTCTCTACTAAGATAGTTCAAAAGACTTCTCATGAGTTATGGACTGATAGGAAATCTAGTTTAGGATATATGCGTATATAAGATTGTCCTGCTGAAGTCAAAATTTACAACCCACAAAAAAAAGGCATTTAATCTTAGAATGACTGATGATTTTCTCATTGATTATCGAAAGAGGTCAAAATGATATAGATTCAATTGTCCATCTCATACACCATAGATAGTAAAAACTAATAAAGTCAAATTTCTAAAGGATGGCATATGTAGTGGAAGTAAAGAACCTCAAAATATTATTTTTGAGGAAATATAGAAAATAAATTCTACAATTGAAAAATAGAATGAGATATACTAGAATAAAAAAATCTGCTACCTTCAGATTATATGGTGTAGCTGACTAATATGGATAAAAAAGATGATGACCTTGAAACATTCTTCCAATCTATGAATGGTAAGAACTTTTTACAATGGTTGGATACCATGATAAAAAAGCCAAACTCTATAGATAAAAATTATGTCTAGGAATTAGTTGACCTACCTAAAGGGATGTGACGAATAGATTGTAAGTAGGTCTATAAGATCAAAAGAAATCCCAATGATAAGGTTAAATGATATAAAACTAGATCTATGACAAAGGAGTTTACATAAAAGGACATTGACTTTAGAGAGACCTATTCTTCTGTTTCCTCAAAGAACTCTTTTAAGATTGTCATTACCTTTAGTAGCTCATTTTAACTTGGAGTTGTATCAAATAGATGTGAGAATAACCTTCCTCAATAGTGATCTAAAGGAAAAAGTTTACATGGAGCAGTCCGAGGGTTTTGTTGTCAGTGGATAAGAGAACATAGTTTATAGATTAAAGAAATCTAGTTATAGACTTAAACATATTTTCAGATAATGGTATCTCAAATTTAATGGGATAATCACTTCCATTAAATTTGAAGAAAATACTATTGATCAATGTATATATTTGAAGGTCGGTGAGAGTATGTTCATAATTTCACTATTAGATATGGATGATATTCTACTTACCAATAGTGATCTTGGTTTATTTAAATAAATCAAATAGTTTTTATTCCAATTTTGAGATGAAAGATATAGATGAAGCTGCTTATGTTATCAGCATTGAGATTCATAGAGATGGATCCTTAGGATTACTTGGACTTTCTCAAAGGACTTATATTTCAAAGAGATTTGGGATGAAAAAATGTTTTCGTAAGTGTGCTCATATTGTAAAAGGTGATAAACTTAATAAACTTCAATATTTAAGAAATGAGATTGAAAAAGAGAAAATGAGGTCCATACCCTATGCGTATGTTGTTGAGAGTTTGAATTATGCCCAGATTTGTATGCATCTAGATATTACTTTGGTTGTATCGATGCATAGGCATTATCAACATAATCCAAGAATGGAGCATTGGAAAGATACAAAGAAAATCATGCATTACCTGTAGAGTACAAAAAAATACATGCTTATGTATAGATGGTCTTTTTATCTTGAAGTTACTAGCTATTCATATTCGGATTTTACTGAATTCACCAATTATAGAAAGTTTACCATCGGATATATCTTTCTATTTATAGGAGATGCTATATTATGGATGAGTATAAAATAAGATCTTATCACTACATCTATTATAAAAGCAGAGTACATAGCATGTTATAAGACTTCCTCACAAGCCCTCTAGTTGCAGAATTTTATCATAGAACTTAGAGTTATTAACTCTATTAACAGACCGATGAAGCTATATTATGATAATAATTCTACAATAAGATTCTCCAATAATATGAAGAGTACAAGCGCTTGCAAGCATACTGGTATCAAATACTTTGCTCTTCGTGAAAGAATAAATGAGAACATGGTGTTTGTGAAACATATTGGTACGGAGCTAATGATTGCAAATCTAGTGACTAAAGAACTCACTCCCAAGATTTTCAGAGATCATGTGGATTATATGAAACTTATTAGCTTATTTTATGATTGATATGTATTGGACACTATATATAAAGTCATCATATTGGATATTATAATAAAGTTTAGTCTATTTTATTTATGCTGATTAGCTATTTATCATGTAATATAAAGAATATCAAGGAATAAGCATAAAATTTTGTCTATTTATAAAGTAAAATTTCACATAAAAAAAAATAATTATGAGGTATCATTAGTGTTATGATGCATGAAAAGTCATGTGTTGATTGATAATATATTTGTCGCTATAATTCGCATTGATGATTATTTTATAATCAAGTATATTATGTATATCCTATAGAGAAATTCAGTTTTAAATGTAGCTATATCAATTTTCAATTATCAAATTTAGATAAAATTTTATTAAAAATTTTTAAAATATTTTAAATAATTAAAATGAAGATACTCGTGTTAGACCAAGTGAGAGAATGTTGAAATTTATTTGATTAATTTCATCTGGATGTGGCCCACACAAATACGCATCGGGATTTGTTTTACATATTTTAATTTGATCTAGACTCTAACTAAAGATAAACCTCTAATAAAATAATAGGAATATATTTGATGGTTATTGTGATAAAGCTAAACTCTACATAGCCATTGCGAATAATGTTCATCTTTTAGTCTTTATGACTAATTTAGATATTGCTTTTAATAGATGATGCACATTATAAAAGGACAACTTCTATGGACTTGGTCCCTAACTCACTCAAGAGCTTATAAAATCCTCTCCATCAAGAATACTTGGAGTTGGGATTGGAAAACCAACATGCTGCTTGTGGACAGTGAGGAGCACATCCAATTCAATTTCTTCTTGTAGTTGCATGCAGGTTGATTTGAAAGATCCTCGATGGCTCTTCTTCATATAAGTTCTATTGCCCTATAAAATTCTAATATTAATATGAGATGGTGATGGTGATTGACCGAATAGACTTGAGTAGAGTACATAGGAAGCTTGGAGCTAGCAAGCCAACTCTTCTCCCTCCTCTCTCCTCCCTCCCTTCCCACTTCCTTTCATATCCGGTTAAGAGGCGAGCCCCAAGCCTACCAATGGATCGTGGTCCATTTTGTGCATGTGGTTCTCTGGTTAGATTCGTCCACTACTAAGTTGATGGACTTGGTCCAACTAATAATTTCTCCTTTTTTGCTGATGAATATGTCGCAGAGCACATGATCCAGACCAAGGTCCCTCTTCTTCTTATTCTAATCCCTGATTTGGACATGGCCAATGCCTACGGCCCCCAACAGCTCTCCTTCCTCCCCACCCACCCACCCTAGCTTCCCACCTTGCCAACCTTCGTCTGCTTCAGCTTTGCATCATTAACATCAGGCTCAACTGCACCACACCCCCTCTGCCCTTAGCTCCTCCTTTTGCCTCCAAGAAGCATTGCTGGCCCTGGTACTTGCATCGGGCTTGATCCCTCGCTGCTACCGACTTCATGAATGGTGGTCAATTGTGCTATTGCCCTTTGAGGGGGAAAATTAGTGGGTAGAATGATTTTACCGGGTAAACTTGATTAAATCTCAACATGTCAACTATAAAATCTGGTTCCCATTAAATACGTAACCATGGTCAACCATGTTTTGATTGGAAAAAGATGGCTTAGTGGGAAAGTTGCTAGGAGTCGAAAAAAATAAACAGACATGTTGAACTTTCATTGACTTTGCCTATATCTTATGTGGTAGAATCATTCTACCCAATAATTTCTCCTTTGAGAGGGTATCGGAGGAGAAATTATATCCTACACTGTATGCACCACATGACCGTACACACTGATAATCACAACCACTCATTTCCTATAGCAGTGCACCAAGATGAGCACGTAATGAATGAGGATTATAGTTCATAGCTAATGTGTATGGCTACATGGTAGGATATAATTTCTCATCTCAAAGGGCAGAGCAACTGGATGAATCTAGAATTTCATTGCAGGTTTTTATTTTTTACTGTTTTATTTGCTGGAAAGCACAGCTGACATGGTGAGATATTATTGACTCAGTCTATCATTGAGGCAGAAAGGGTCTACCAAATAAGTTCTCATCAGCATGAGAGTAATATATGTACGCATGAGAGAGAGAGAGAGAGAGAGAGAGATTTTAAATACAAGTTTGCTTTCATATGTTCTAATTTTCAAACTAGCTGTTCACATAAACATGTGTTCTAATATTGCAACTATTGCTGCACAAGTGGCTGTTTGATAGGAATATAATATCTAGGATAGAGTCATACTAGTCAAACATTATTCGAAACCCAAGTATAAATATGAAAGAGGCTATGCCTGGTCAAATCAAGCTATCTTCATTTTTATTAATATAACTATTCTGTTTAGCTTGAAATGGTCTTG
Organism: Cocos nucifera; assembly: GCA_006176705.1. Taxonomy (NCBI): domain Eukaryota; kingdom Viridiplantae; phylum Streptophyta; class Magnoliopsida; order Arecales; family Arecaceae; genus Cocos; species Cocos nucifera. Next base: position 917,267 of record QRFJ01000292.1, read on the forward strand.
CATGCGTTCTTTATTCTTTATATCAATTTTTTACACTTGTTTTAGGTTGTACCATTTACTTTAATTTTGTATTATCGATTATAAAATCTAAATATCACAAAACAGCATGATAATCAATATAATGATTAAATATAGTGTTACCAATATGGTAGAAATATCTTATTATTTTATATGTGTTAATATCTAGCTAATTTTACATTATATCTTTCAGAGCATATTATATTAAAAATTTTGCTATACAAATAAAAAATATTGTGATTATAATCCAAGATAATATAGATAGTACAGATAATAGTTGCATATATCTTACTGTATGATCTGGCATGTGCTTAGTAATAAATAGACATTTACATAACATCATATACTAAGACATTTCTAACTGTTATTCATATTTTTTATAATATACTATATTAGATTGTAAATATTAGTTATCATATTGCACTAAAATATTCATACAATATAATTAAAAATATAAATTAAAAAAAAAACCATATTAGTAAATGATATTATAAATGGTATTGTAGTTCTAATAAAGAGGATATCATTAGTCTCACATTAGTTGTGAGTCAAGAAGAACTCGTACTTATATGGAAGGAGTAGACCTTGAGGTGCCTTTTAAAGAGCAAAACCGTGAGATCCAAGAGCCAGAGCAGACAATATGCACCCATCAACAATGATCTCTGCACACTTCTTTGTCCTGCCAACAGGAAGCGGTCCAAGCTGGGCCTGTCATTTGATCGCATATCAGTTTAGTTCGCAGCATAAATGGCACTCCTTTAATGCATGTTTTGCTGTAGAATAACCATCAAATTGTGGATTAGACATTAACAACATACGTCTCTAGCTTCCTCGTCGATGCCTACTTCACCGTCTTTCTTAAGAACTTTGCCTTGGGTGATTTCTGATTCCACGTAGCCTGGAGTTATGATGGTGATCCGGATCTCCGAGCCGAGCTCTGATCTTAATGTCTCATAGAACCTAATCACTGCTGCCTTGCTTGCCTGAAAACCATCCATCGATTTTATTGACCAAAACAAAAAGCATTTCATGTGCTAAATTATTATTTCGTCTTTCCATTACATTGTAGAAGCTCATTCTTGCGGTTGGAACATGACCAGCCATTGATGCTGTCACAATGATGTTGCCATGGCTAGTCTTGAGGTGTGGAATTGCATAATAAGTTGGATACACTGAGCCCCAAAAGTTTACATCCTGAAAGAATATTGTGATTAATATTCAATACTATGACAACTATTTCTCTCTTAAATTGTACTAGAATTTTAGTGACTGAACCATACAGGTAACATTTATTTATATTGTCTCATGGAAAGTACATATAACATTTATTTCTTGCCAGATATATCATATATCATCCTTCTTAACCTTAAATTTATGACATTAATTTTCCTTTCGAGGTTCTTCAAAATTATAAGCAGATGAAAATAACGACAACGAGACTGGAAGTGGGGAGATAACTAGTAAGACATATACAGTTCATATTTTCCATTTCATTATGAGTCAAAATTTTATCTTAACAAATAACTTTAATTTAACAAACCAAACAAATTAATATAATGATATATGCTGGAAAAATGTAAGTTTTAGCAATCATATTCTTAAAACTCGTATTGAATGAAATATTTAGTGATAAATTTCAATTAAAAATACAAGACAGCCTATGTTTTATAATTAGAGTTCTATTTCATTTTATACCATCACTTGCGTGAACGCAGATATGTTGGTGATATCTTCAAAGAGGCAGCTACTCCAAATTCCAGCATTGACAACGAGGTGATTCACTGCAACACAAAAGTTTTCGGCTCATCAGTTCAACTCCTTGAAGAGATCTGGACAATGTATTAGAGATTGATTACATTGGCCAAAGTGAGCAATAGTCTCTTCAATGATCCGTTTTGATTCATCGGGGATGGAGATGTCAGAAGGTTTCACAAGCACGTCCGGGGCCCCAAGCTCATTTGCGGTCTTAGCTACTGAACTGAGAGCATGCTCTCTTCTTGCAACGAGAACCAGAGATGCCCCTCTCGTAGCATATTGGTAAGCAATGTGCTGGCAATGTCAAAGAAGATAACTTCGTGAGAACTTTATAAGGCTCAAATGCACCAGTTGGTGCATCTGCGCATGGAAACCGAAATGCACCTTACAATGAACAGATTGGGAGGATAATTCATGTGCAATGATTGTTGTTTTCATTTAAATTAAACCAATCGATAATTACTCCAATGAATTGCATTTTAGGATGAAAACTTTGGTGCGACCTCAAGTTTGCCTGCATGCAGGCAGCATGCTTTCTTTTATATCTATGAATTCTTTTGTTTGTCTGTTCCTTAAGGTTCTTTTCTGTATAAACCTTTTTGCCATGCTTGTGTTAGATTCTTATTGGTTGCTGAGATCTTATACCCAGATGGAACAGTATGTGGTGCTGTTTGGTTCATTTTTCAAAATAAGTTGGAAAAATGGAATACATGACCCAATTTTGTTGTAATTGCAAAATTGCTCTTAGCCTCTTGTAACAGATATCGTGATATTATGATATTAATATTGGAGAATTGTTGTAATTAGAATGAGATATAAGTATGTTATCATATACAACATTGGTATAGGATAATCTTATTATGTAGGTAAAAAATTATTGAAATATCAATAAAGCAATTTATTGGAATCATGTATTCTATTTATTGCGAATAAAAGCTCGGCCTTCGATCCGTGGGTCGCACGTGAGGTATTGTTTATTCTAGCCCATAGGCTTTACGATTTTGCCCTTTAAAAAGGGCCTCATGTGGAAAAATCTATTTTTCTATATAAGCATGAGTCTTCTTGACTCACAATCAATGTGGGACTAATGGTGTGCTCCCCCTTATTAGAACCACAATAGAGTCCCTCAGTCAAAGATGGACTTGGCTGTGTATAGTCCGAGAAGCCCTACAATCAGTAAGGGTGGACCCCTGCCCCTACCAGGCACGCCATTTGTTACAGACAAAGGCTCGGCCCCCGGCCTGTGGATCGCACGTGAGGTATTGTCTGCTCTGGCTCTTGGATCTCACGGTTTTGCTCTTTAAAAGGCACCTCAAGGTCTACTCCTTCCA
>QRFJ01000292.1:920380-1068828 GCA_006176705.1 Cocos nucifera
CAAGAGCCTAACACCGGTTTTGCATCAAACCCTCGAATTTTTAAGCAACCACAAGAGTCCATAGTGACTCCTATTCGATCACAGTCATAGCATATATCAGGAAGTTCTTCATAAATAAACCGTTGCCAGAGCAAGGAATCTCGAACTTTAATCCTGGCTCCCGAACAAATAGGCTGTGAAAGATCAAGTAAAATACAAACGCGAGCAAACCCCATTCTTGTAGTTTTATCAGTCCATTCATCCAAAAATAAAGGATTACCCGTTGTAGAGACTATTTTAAAGATTTTTTCTTTATCCCATAACTCTAATGGTAGATCGGGCAATCGAACCTATTGTGGAATGGGACTGGTGTGGCCTCAATGTATTTAGGATCGGCCGCCGATTTATCCCAATGGATCATCTGAGTGAAACGATGCGATACTTCGCCTGCGGTTAGCTGTAGGTTCGGCTTAAGCCGATCTATAACTTCGACCGACCTACTGAAGATCGCCTTCTGATAAAATAAGGTAGGCCTTCATACCTCGTCCTCGTCGAGTTCAGGTCGACCGTCAAGCTATATGAATAGGCTCATAGCTCATCAATGACCGATCTATAACCGTCTCTGCTAAAACTGCATCCTCTTTGAATCGAAAAACTCGGATAAAGGAAGAATCTTTCGCAATCCCATCTCCCAAGAAAGAAAGAAATCTTTCGAATCAATCCAGGATGACTAACTCAGAAAGCTGTTAGAATCCGAAATAGATACGATTCCAATTCCTTCCTTATAAATAAAGGGGCTCCAGAACCCTCCAGGTATGCCATTTAATTCGATGCTTTCTCTCCTTATTGTTCTCCAATCTCGTAACTTGAGCATCGGAGGGTCTTTATCAGAGAACACTCCGTGGAGACTTTATTGCAGGTGAACGGACGAAGCTCCAGCAAAAATTTATCCTCGGTCTCATATTTCTCGGTGGCTGAGCTCCTCCATCCTCATCAACCGACCTCAAGTCAGAAGATTCAAGAGCAACAAAACCCAAACCCTAGCTTGATCAGGTTGAAAGTTCGGTTGCATACTTTCAAGGGCAAGCAATTGGCCCGCCAAAGACCAAGGTCCATGTTGCAAGAACCTAGACTTAGCCTCCTCCGAAGCACAACGAAATAACAATAAATTCTGAGATAAGGAAAACACATAGAACTGATCATACATGTTCCATCTTATCTTCATCTCTTTTTGCACAAAATCAATCGGAAATCCACGGCCAAGAAACTTACCAATCAACGAGTGTTTCCACTTGGCTGCAGACCGATCAATTTCATCATCCATGAATGCCATGCCATGATCTTAGTGAAGCACCGTTCCAAAGCCACAATTTCATCATCAGACACCCGCGACGTCTCCCATCGAAAACGCCTTTGGCCTTGCACAACTTGAGTCCACGATCTCGCCTCTTCAAGCGGTCTTCTCACCGATTGGGAGGAGGACCCTGGATTTGGAGAAGCCGTAGCCTCAGATCTCGAACAAGTTGGGCCCGAAGAAGAGCCTGGTGAGGAAGCCCTCACCTCTTGCAAAGGATTAGATGGACCAGTAGCCAGATTTCCGTCCGAAGAAGGAAATCCAGGAACCCTAGCCTCAACTGGTTCTTTCCTTTTTCCAGACATGATAGACCGTACACGCCGGGGGTACGGCCATTCGTTTAAAATAGCAATAGTCATCACATTCAAAGAAACTAGTCACTTAGATAATTTCTTTAGTTATCAGCTAGAGATTACAAAATTGGAGTAAGAACCGGTGATAAAAGGAAGAAAATTTCATTGTCCTGAGAGCTACAAAATCGAACTAAAGTTCGGTAACAAAAAGAGAAAATCTAATTACGTCGACTACCGCTCAGCTTCTTCCGATGCAACTGCTTCGGTCATCGCTATTGCTTTGACTCCAAGAACTCCAATAGTTGTCGCTCTGCTTCGGCATATGTCGGCGTAGTTTCTTTAATAATCAGAGCAGTTTCTTCAACAGTTGAAGCTGCTTCTGTCACCCTTTCTTCTGGATAATGCTTAGATTCAGATCCGGATAAAGCTCTGCAATAGCATCTCTACCATCTCCATACCTAGTCCAGTAGGCTTCGTCACTGCCTTCAAGAATTTTTTTTTTTGAAATTTTCAAACTTTTTGTAGTCCTCAACGGCCCAACTAAGAGCCTCCTAAGCGATCTTCATCGCTTCCTTCGCAGTCGCTGACTCAGCATCAGCCAGTGCCAACCTTGCTTCAGTCACCCAATGCCTTTTCCACTTATTCTCTAGCTCACAAAAATAGTCATCCCGTTTCCTCTGGAGTCAGCTGATTGTAGTCTTCTTTTGTTGAATCCGGACATCATGGGAGCTAATGGCTTGTTGAGCCGATGCTAATTTGGCCTGAAATCAGGATATTTCTTTCTTGCATTTCTCCTCCTGATCTGTCGCCACTTGAAGAAGCTCGTTGACAACTTCTTTGTCAGTATTTGCGGTTGCAACTCAATCGGCCCGTATCCGACCAAGCTTCATAAACCCCCGGAATCCCATCTCCAATATCGACACATCATGCACCAACCAGAAAAGGCGATAGCTATAATTACCAAAAATTACCGACAAGGGTGAGCAAACAAAAAAATACAGACTTACGCTGCCATCGTCCAACCCGTCAAGTTACTTTGAAGTTAGGAGTAGAAGATAATTATTGGGATAATCAGATCTACTCACCTGATTCAAGATCGACCCACCGACTTCATATCGACAAAAAAAATCAGACTACTAAAACGGAACCATCGAAGAAGTTATTGATCCGACTATGACATCTACAGGGGTTATCATCTTGAAAAATGGCCGACTACCCATTGGTAAGCTGAATGCCTATTAGTAACACCCAACTATCTCAGATAGCAACTTAACTAAGCGGCTCGATACACTGTACAATCAACAACCCTTTGGTGCAAAATATCGAAATCACTGACTGATAGCCGGTATATCGAAATCACTGACTGACAGTCGATATATTGGAATCCACGATCATGAAAGTGGGTAATCGCTATATGCCACGATCGTTAATAGGCATTATTGGTGCAGAATCTGATCGACGCCGGATCGAGCTGCAGCTGAGAGAGACGAGGTCACCGTCGGTGACCTGCAAAATAAAGTTCTGTCCGGAGTCGGTGGTGGTGGCTCCGACAGGATCCTCCGATAATCAAGTTAGCTCTTCTGGCCAATAGAAATGGAATGCTCAAGAAAGAGAAGTAAGCTTAGAGAAAACATATCTGAAAGATTCCTTTTTATAGGCGGAGCTTATAGCGGGTTGATGGTGACAGCTACAGCCGTCTGGTAGCGGACCACTCAAGGCCGCATGGGATTCGATATGGAGAGAGAGAGAGGTGTCGTCAGACTGATAGTGACAGCCATATCATCGGATCGTGGGCCGCATGGGGCTTATTACGGAGGAAAAGGTGCTGACAGTCATGTCGTCTGGTGGAAGCATGCGTTTGGAGTTCGACTGAGCTGAAGGAGTCCGACTAAAAGAGTAATTCAACTTCTGAAGGAAGTCGGAAGGAGTTCATCTCCTGAAGGAGTTCGGCTCTCATAGGAGTCTGACTGCAAGAGAACCTCGGAGGAAGTTTGGCTCCCGTAGGAGTTTAACTGAAGGAGGAGCTCAGAGGGAGTTTAGCTCTCATAGGAGTTCAGAGGGAGTTCGACTCCCATAGGAGTCCGACCGAAGGAGTCAGGAATGAGTTCGGCTCCTGTAGGAGTCCGACTAGAGAAGGAGTTCGGAGGAAGTTTGGCTTCCATAGGAGTCCGACTGAAGGAGGAGCTCGGAGAAAGTTCGGCTTTCGTAGGAGTTCATAGAGAGTTCGGCTCCCATAGGAGTCCGACTTAAAGGAGTCAGGAAGGGAGTTTCGGCTCTCATAGAAGTTCGACTAGAGAAGGAGTTGCTCTCGTAGGAGTCCGACTGAAGGAGTTAGGAAGGAGTTCGACTTTCGTAGGAGTCCGACTGGAAGAGTAATCCAGCTCCTGGAGGAATCTGAAAAGAGTTCATCTCCTAGAGGAGTTCGGCTTCCGTAGAAGTCCGACTGCAAGAGAACCTCGGAGGGAGTTCGGCTCCCATAGGAGTTTGACTGAAGGGGCTCGACCGTTGAGGAGTTCGATCGGAGCTCGACTGCTAAGGAGTTCGGCCGACTGAAGGAGTTCGGTTAAAGCTCATCCGTTGAAGCTCTTCTATGACTACCGATTGTATTAGGCTGAGCATCAGACTGGACTTCGATGGGAGTGAAATTTATCCCCAATAATAGTCCTCCCACTTTTGAGTTTGAAATTCAAAGGAAGGGAGTACCAAAATAGATGACTGTCGAAGTCCTTTTCTGGACCCTGCATCCATTGAAGTTAAAGCTCGGGGAAGATCTTATCTCCAGCCAAAGTTGATGTTGAAGTTGAGGCTCGGAGGGATCCCATCTCCAGTCGAGGTCCAGGGAGATCTTGTCTTTTGTTGACATTGCGATTGAAGCTCGGAGGAGATCCTATCTTCAGCTGAGGTTGAAATTGAAGTTGAGGCTTGGGGAAAGATTTCATCTTCAGCCGAGGTTGAAGTTCAAGTTGATGCTCGAGAAGATCTCATCTCCAGCTGAGGTTGAAGGAGATCTCATCTCTGTTGACACAGATGTTGAAGCTCGGGGGAGATCCTATCTCCAGCCGAGGTTGAAGTTAAAGTTGAGGCTCGGAAAAGATCTCATCTCCAGCTGAGGTTGAAGAAGATCTCATCTCCTTATATAAAGACATTGAAGCTCGGGGGAGATTCTATCTCCAGATAAGATTGAAGTTGAAGTTGAGGCTCGGAGGAGATCTCATCTTCAGCCAAAGTTGAAGGAGATCTCATCTCCTATTGACGTAGAAGCTCGGAAGAGATTTTATCTCCTGTAGAAGCTCGGGAGAAGATCTTATCTCCAGCAGTCGAATTGAAGATTGAGCTCGGGGAAGATCTTATCTCACCAGCCGCAGGTTAAAGATAAAGCTTGGGGGAGATCTTATCTCCAGCAGTTGAAGGTTGAAGGAGATCTTATCTCCTGTAGAAGCTCAGAGAAGATCTTATCTCTAACAACCAAGGTTGAACAGTTGAGCTCGGGGAGATCTTTCTCCAGCAGCCGAGGTTGAAGGTTGGGCTGGAGGAGATCTTATCTCCAACAGCCGAGGTTGAAGGAGATCTTATCTCCTGTAGAAGCTCGAAGGAGATCTTATCTCCAACAGCGAGATCGAAGGTTGAGCCGGGAGGAGATATTATCTCTAGCGATCGAAGATGAAGGAGATCTTATCTCCTATTGGCAAAGACTTTTGAAGCTCAGGAGAGATCTTATCTTAGTTGAGGTTGAAAGTTGAGCTCGAAGAGATCTTATCTCCAGCAGTCGAGGTTGAAGGAGATCTTATCTCCTGTTAGAAGCTCGGGGGAGATCTTATCTCCAGCAGCCGAGGTGAAGTTGAGCTCGGAGGAGATCTTATCTCCAGTAGCTTGAGGTTGAAGTAAAGCTTGAGAGAGATCTTATCTCAGTAGTCGAGATTGAAGGTTGGGCTCGGAGGAGATCTTATCTCCAACAAGTCGAGGTTGAAGAAAATCTTTATCTCCTTAGCATGCTACGGGAGAGATTCTTATCTCCAAGCAGCCGGATTGAAGGTTGAGCTGAAGAGATTCTTATACTCCAGCGTCGAGGTTGAAGGAGATCTTATCTCCTGTTAGAAAACTGGAGGAGATCTTATCTCTCAAAGCCGGAGATGAAAGTTGAAGCTCGGAGACAGAAGCTCTATCCTCCAATAGTCGAAGGTAGTGAAGGGTTTGGGGCGTCGGGGGATCTCTCTTCGGGAGCCAGGATTAAAGTTCGAGATTCCTTGCTCTGGCAACGGTTTATTTATGAAGAACTTCCTGATATATGCTATGACTGTGATCGAATAGGAGTCACTATGGACTCTTGTGGTTGCTTAAAAATTCGAGGGTTTGATGCAAAACCGGTGTTAGGCTCTTGGATTCGAGCAGCTAGGGTTCCTATTATGTCAACCTCTACCACTCAATCTAAAGTATACACAGTTCCAAAAACTGCTATTGTTGCTGATATGGCTGAGTCTGATTGGATTAATCCTAAGAAGACAGCTAAAAGAGTTTCACCAAAGCGAAGTCGAGATTGCTGATTTGCTCCTCTTCCCTGTAGCTGGTTTTATTGTTAAACCTAGTTTAGCCTGTTTAGGTAATACAGCGGAGAACGATGGGTAACTCTGGAATTTGAGATAAAGACTGTTGTTTTGTCTTTCGATGGATGCTGAACTTGCGTCTAACGAAATTGTGTGTGCGTTTTCCATCCTGAGGATTTATTCGAATATCATTTGTTTTATTACAAATATTTAAATTGGCCTTGTGATAGGTGTTCTTTCGCGTCTCATTACAGGGGTAAGATCGTTCGTGGTTGATTGGTCCAGGGCGTGGGCCAAACATTGCACATTGCCGTTCAGGTGCCAATCTAGGTAAAAGGCACCTGTTTTTTCAAAGACTAAATACAGGTAGCCTGCAAGAGTGGTAAAATATATTTATATTTATATTTATTTTATCTAATAAATATAAATATAAATATAAATATTATTTGGATATAAAATTTTATATTTATATTTATTTCAAACAGATACTAAAAATAAAGATATAATTATAGATATAATTTAAATAATTAAATCTTCTCTTCTGTGATTACCGACTGCATTAGACTAAGCCTCAGGTTGGACTTTGGCGGGAGCGGGATAATGAACGATGAAGATGGGCATTAAATTTTAAAATTATGTAATATTTAGAGAAAAAATTAAAAAAAAATTATTTTCAATCTATGGTAGCGGTTATCAAAAATCGCTGCTATAGATCTACGACAGCGATTATAGAACCACTATCGTAGATCTATGACGGTGATTCGATAACTGCTATCGTAGGTTAGGTTAAAAATCTTTAATTTTTTTCTGCTTTCATTCCGTGCATGCTCGATCTCTCTCTACGGCAGTGATTCGATAACCATTGCCTAGGTTAGGTTAAAAATTCTCAAATTTTTTCTACTTTCATCCCGTGCATGCTCGATCTCTCTCTCTATCTCTCCCCCTCCTCTTCGTTGTCGGTGAGGCTCCTTCCCCCTCGACCGGCATCGCCCCTCCTCCCCCCCGATTAGCATCACCCCTCCTTACCCCTCGATCGGCGCCGCCCCCTCCTTCCCCCTCCCCCTCCTTCCCTCGACCGGCATCGCCCCTCCTCCCCCCAACCAGCATCACCCCTCCTTACCCCTCGACCGGCGCCGCCCTCCTTCCCCCTCCCCCTCCAGCCCCCCAATCCCCGGCCGCCCTCCCCGCACCCCTCCACCCCCACCCGGCCCCAACCCCCCCACCCTCCCCCGACCGCCCCTTTCCGCCACCCCCACCCCCAGCCTCCATCCTCGACCGCCCCCCACCCCATACTCCCCCCCAGTCGCCGACCCCATCACTATGTCTCCTAGGCCTCCTCGTCACTATGCCCCCTTTCCCTGGCTTTCCATCCCCGGTCGCTCCTACTCTCTCTCTTCTCTCTCTTTCTGTATCTCACTATCTTGCTTTGATTTTGCAGTTACCTCTAATGCCGTCCTCCTCCTCTAGCATCATCGCCGGCGATCCTCGGAGCTTTCGGTGCGATCCGCTCTCTATAGCCGCAAATATAATTTTTTTAAAATTTTATAGTATTATTTATTAATCATATATATTTATAATAATTTATAAAATATTTATAATAAATATAATAAATATTTATTATAAATATTATAATTATCTGCATACCGTAGTTTTTGGGTCGTATCGTGGCGGTAGCCTTGGGCTATGCCATGTCGACGACTGTGGATTAGATCTGTCAACGGATTGGGTTTGGATTAAAACATGGATATTCAGATCCGGATCCAATTTTAATTATTAGTACTAGATCCGAACCCAAATATCCGATGGATCTGTACTTGAGAGAGGAAGGGAGGGATCCGACCTCGCCGCCATCATTGGGAGGGAGGAGGTCCGGCCTCGCCGACGAGGGAGATTGAGAGAGCGAGAGAGGGAGGGAGAGGGTCTGACCTCATCGGCATCACTGGAAGGGATGGGGTCCGACCTTGCTGGCGAGGAAGATTGAAAGAGTGAGAGAGGGAGGGATGGGATCCGTCCTCATCAACGAGGAAGATCGAGAGAGTGAGAGAGGGAGGGATGGGGTCCGACCTCGTCGATGAGGGAGATCGAGAGAGGGAGAGAGGAAGATCGAGAGATGAAAAATTGAAAGGAAAGGGTTCGACCTCACCGTCATCGTCGGTGAGAGAGATTGAGAGAGGGAGAGAGGGAGTGATAGAAGGGATGGCACACAATCGAGCCGGCTCAGATATGCAGCCAAGGCAACTCAGACCGTGATCGAGCCGGCTGGGGGAGGATCCTAGTCGGATGTCTCAGACATGGAGCTGATTGTCTCAGGCACGGAGCCGGCTCGACTTCTGAGCGAATAGAATTTGATATATCTCTCTAAGGTTCCAACTTTAAGTCCTAAGGTGCCACCATCATCTATTTTGTTCTTCTTTTAGGTTTCTAGATTAATACCAAGATTCGTGCAAGAGATCGGATCTATGATTGTTGTTCATCCTTAATTATTTATGAATGTAATTCATGTTGTAGAATTTATTGCATAACATTTTTTGCATGTTTATATCTTATTGCTTTTGTTTATTGCAGTACATAATGATAGACCTGTCAATTGATTAGTGTACATATTAGAGACTATTTATTGATGCTATACTAATATTATTGTTCAATATGTTATATTGATTAATATTCATTAACGTTGCAGATCATAATGGCACCGAAACGTCATCTAGCTTTCACCCCTGTCCCTCAGTAGATTACGTGCAGTTCAGCATCCGAGGAGCAGTCGGAGCATACTCCATCCACCTTGGCATTGACTGCTCAGAAACCTCCACCACCGGCATCTACTCCATCAGTGGCATCTATTCCATCGGCAGCTGAGCCTCTACCATCGTCCATATCTGAGACACATGCTACTACGCAGGCATCTGAGTGTACGTTTTTATTATATTAGCACAACTTTATTTTTTATATAGTATTTGTACACTTATATATTTGTATAATGTATTTGCATTGTAGGTGCATCATCCAGTTGAATATTTCACGGTTCCATACGTATGGCACATGTGTGGAACCACCAGCATCAGGTGATGGTCTATTATGATGCGGAGGAGAGACCGCGTGGGAGATGCATTCCTTTTTTGGAGTGCTTGTGAGACGGTCGGACATCATTCCCATAGAGCCCAGAGACTAGCATTTGATGGATGCTGCCGTCTAGGATCGAGTATGAGAGAAGATATGGGTAAGTATGTGCATCTTAGTATATTTATGCATTTATATGTTTACACTATATATGTTTAATTAGAATAATTTTGTAACTGATTTTTGATAAATTTGTGCAGAGGAGGTATGACTTTTTCGATCATGAGAGGACTCGAGATGTCCGATTGAGAAAGATCGGAGAGTTGTACCAGGATTACAATGTCAAGCTCTATAGAGGATTACTCGACCACCGATGAGACACTTCGGAGGAGCTTGTTTCCTAGATATAGGACTGTCCTCCAAGTCAGTGGGAGAGGATGGTTAGACACTGGAGGAGCCAGGAGTTCGAGGTAAAATTCCTAACTTTTAAATTTTTCAATATACTTAAAATTTTATTTAAATATTTTTTAAATATTTATTATTTATTTGAATACTTGTTAGGCTATCTTTCGTCAGAACCGGGAGAACCGTGCAGCCCAAGAGTATACGCACACTCCAGGCTGCGAGTCTATGGCCAATTGTGTGCATAGAAAGGTAATTAATTTTAAATCTTACTAGATAAATTAAATTCATATTTTTTATCAACTTTTTGATAAATTTATTCTTTGTTATAGCTAATGAGAGATGGAGTGATGCTCAGTCATAGCAAGATCTTCCGATCCAACCGTACGGACAAGATGGGCAGGTCGATGAACGTCGCGATCGGACGTATTTTTGTAAGTATTAAATATATTAGTATATATGATTAGTATTATAGCATTTCTTATAAAATTTTATTTTAATTTATAATTATAAGATCAGTTAGATGCGCTCGCAAGCGAGAGCCCGAATACCTCTGGGCCCCATGACCATCTATCTCAGGTCTTGGGGCCTGAGCACTCTGGGAGGATCCGATGCAGGTCCGAACACACGCCGACGAGCTACTGGTCCGAGACAAGCGTCTCCTCATAGACTTTCGGTGTTGTCAGTTGGAAGGAGCTTGAGGAGGCATTGGCATGGGTAGATCTTGGTGCGACACGGGTAGATCGAGCTGAGAAGCGCGCATCTCATCTGGAGGACATCATGAGAGATATGATGTCAATGCTCAGCATGTATTTTGGAGTCATAAGCTTCGAGGATATGTTGGCCCATATTCCAGCTCCAGCTTTGACTCTGGCTCTAGCTCCAGCTCTGACTCCAGCACCAGCTCCAGCTCCAACTCTAACTTCAGCTTCGGCTTCAGCTCCAGCTCCAGCTCCAGCTCCGGCTCCGACTCCAACTCTGACTTTCGGTGATGACGACGATGATATACATTTAGGAAACTTTTGACGTATTTTATTTTTTTTAAATATTATAATAAATTTTATTCGATAATAAAATTTTAGCATTTTAGAATAATTTTTATATTTATTATATTTTTTTATGTTATATATCTATATTTATCAGATAAAATATATAAAAAATAAAAATTTTAATTTTTTTAATTATTTAAGATCTACGACAGCGATTTTATAACTGCTGCCATATCCATGCCAACCGCTGTCATAGATCTCTGGTACGAACGATGACAACCGCTACATTAAACCTATGGCACTGGTTAAGAAATCGTTGGTATAGATTATCTATGGCAGCGGTTATGTAACATCTGCTATAGATAAACTATGACAGTGGTTATATAACCACTGCTATAGGTTGATCTATTGCAGCGATTTATAAACTATTGTAATAGGCTATCTATGGCTGCGGTTCAAACAATCGCTGTCATAAAGCTATGACAACGGCTATAGTAGCAGTGGTTAGAAAACCACTGCCATAGCCTATGGCAGCGATTTTTTGGACTACGTCAGCAGTTACGAACCGCTACCATAGCACTTTTTTGTAGTAGTGCATACTGCCATTGCTAATATTTATATTTTAAAATATAATTATTAGCAATAGAATAAAATTATTACTAATGATATTTTGTCATCGCTAATAATCTTTTCATTCTCATTTTTTTACCTCCCATCTTCCACATTTTTATCCCCACCTTCACCGCCTTCTCTCCTGCCCTTCAGTCCCCGCGCCACCCTCTCTCTCCCGCACCTCCAATCCCTATTTTCTTCAGTTGTGCCACCAGATTCGATGCCCTTGAGCACCCGATCGCGAGCCCCTGACCTCCTCCTACCTCTCTCAAATTTTGGCCCATCTCTCAGCGGTCACCCCTCGAGCTCTTGGCCGTCTCTCCGAGTCCCCGACCGCGTCCCCCCAGCCCATCTCTCCATGGCCTTCTCCCTGAGCCCCCGACCACCTCCCCTCAACTGCACCCGGCCTGCCTCCCCTCAGCCGCCTCCTTGAGCTTCTGCCCGCCTCCCCTGGCTGCAAGCCCCAGCCGCCTCCACCCAGCCCACCTCCCCATGGCCAGCCTCTCTCCGTAGTTGCCTCCCTAAGCCCCTGGCCACCTCCCATCTCCCCCTCGGCTCGCCTCTTCGCAACTGCCTCCCTGAGCCCTTGGCCTCTTCCCCCCAGCTGCACTTAGCCCACCTACCCTCGGCTGCCTCCTTGAGCTTCCGGCCGCGAGCCCCCGGCCACCTCCCACCAACCCTTCCTCGTGCCCTCGTTTCCATGGCCGCATCCTTAAGCCGCCGCCCCAGCCCCAGTGGCCTAATCTCATGGCCCTGCCTCACCACCCCTAGCCCGTGGCCCCAACCCTATGGCCCCTGCTCTACCGGCCCGGCCCCGAGCTCCCATCTGCATGCATATTAGCTCTACAGCCGCATCTCGGAGCCTCGATCTCTGTTCACCAACCCATGCTTCCTCGCACCTCAATTCCTGTATGCCAGCCCGTGCCTCAGTCCTATATGGTAGCCTATCTTCTATTATGAGTATTAGCCATATCTTCTATTATGAGTATTAGCAATGGCTAATACCATCACTAAAAGTTAATTTTTTATTTAAATTATATTAATTAAATATAATTAGATATTAAAAAATTAATTAATTTAATTAGAAGTATGGGACTTGGGTCTCGGCATGCAAAGTGCTCGAATCGAGGAAAGGTCCGAGTAACATTGCAAACACGGGGTCAAGGCGTGCCCCGCGTGCTTGGGTCTTGGGTTCCAGCTAGCATCCAAAACATCTAGCCCCCGCGTGCCTATGCGCTCAAGCCGAGGAAAGATATCGGTCAACATTGCAAGCACGGAGCTGAAGCATGCCCTGCGCGCTCAGGCTTAGGGTCTCGACTAGCATCCAAGGCATCTAGCCCTCACGCACCCTACGTGCTCAAGTTGATGGTGTTAATTTTTTTAAAAATTTGCATTGCATGGAACCATAGACCCATCTTTTGATTAATATATATATATATATTCTAATTTAGTTAAATTAGTTTTAAATTAATAATATTTAATTAATTTAAATTAATAATATTTAATTTAATTAGTTTTAAATTTTTGGATGGGACTCTTGGATGGGATTTGCCTAAATGCCATTTCGGTATGCTCGTGCAACCTAGTCGTCTGACATGCTCCAAGTCTGCATGCACAACATGCGCATTCTAATCGTCCCTATTTGCAATGATGTTTCTTACTTTTGTGATTATGCTTTTAAGAATGCTGCACTTTTAATTCAAGGACAGGCTCATGGTTCTTATAAGAAATGTATCAATAGAAAAATGCTTGATAGGGATACAATAGTTATCTATTTATATAAGAATAGATTTATGCCAAATTACAAGCATTGGTACTTGTATGGAAAGATGTGTGCTGATGTGTAAGAGCTTAATGGTGACAGGCTTAAGCAGATGATTAGTACATTTGCTGTATTTGATCTAGTTATTGTTGAATGTCCATATAATAATCTTTTAGATAGCAACCATTATAGCCATGATGGACTATAGGGTTGCTATGGTTATAGCCATGCTAACCCTCTATAAAGTTGCTATCCCCTAGAGGCTAAGCAAGGCTATAACTATAACAACCCCTATAATCCATCAGAGTTATGGCAGTTGCTACCTGAAAGATTATTACATAAATTTTCATCAATAATCAAATCAAATCCATCAAATATGCTAATCATATACTACTACAAAATAGGGCTACGGTAGTGGTTCGTAACTGCTGCCGTAGCCTAAAAAAATACTGTCATAAGCTATGACAGTGGTTCTCTAACTGCTGCTACTGCAGCCATCATTGTAACTCTATGGCAGCGGTTGTTGTAGTGGTTGTTTGAACCACTATCATATGGTGATTATTGTAGCGGTTGTTTGAACCGCTGCCATAGTTCTATGACAGCGATTATTGCAATGACTGTTTGAACCGCTGCCATAGATAGCCTATTGTAGCGATTTATAAACCACTATAATAGATTGACCAATGACAGCGGTTACATAATCACTGCCATTGGTAATCTATAGCAGCGATTTCTTAATCGCTGTCATAGATCTAATGCAGAGGTTGACACCGTTTGCATCAAAAATCTATGACAGTGGCTGGTATGGATATGACAGCGATTATAAAATTACTACCGTAGATCTTGAATAATTAAAAAAATTAAAATTTTTTTATATATATATTTTATCTGATAAATACAGATATATAACACAAAAAATATAATAAACACAAAAATTATTCTAAAATATTAAAATTTTATTATCGAATAAAATTTATTATAATATTTTTTAAAAAAAATAAAATACATCAAAAGTCTCCTAAATCTACATCATCATCGAGAGCCGGAGCTGGAGCTGGAGTTGGTGCTGGAGTCAGAGTTAGAGCTGGAGTTGGAGCTAGAATGCGGGCCAACATATCCTTGAAGCTCATGACTCCAAAACACGTACTGAGCGTCGACATCATATCTCTCGCGATGCCCTCCAAATGAGATGCACGCTCCTCAGTTCGATCTGCCCGCATCATAGCATGATCTGTCCGTGCTAATGCCTCCTCAAGCTCCTCCCAATTGACGACATTGAAAGTCTGTGAGAAGATGCTCACCTCGGACCAGTAGCTTATCGATATGTATCCAGGCCTGCATCAGATCCTCTCAGAGTGCTCAGACCCTAAGACTTGAGATAGATGGTCATGGGGCCCAGAGGTATCCGGGCCCTCACTCGCGAGCGCATCTAACTGATCCTGTAATTATAAATTAAAATAAAATTTTATAAGAAATACTATAATACTAATCATATATACTAATATATTTAATACTTACAAAAATAAGTTCGATCGCGGCGTTCATCGGCCTGCCTATCTTGTCCGTGCGATTAGATTGAAAGATCTCATTATGGTTGGGCATCACTTCATCTCTCATCAACTATAACAAAAAACAAATTTATCAGAAAGATGATAAAAAATATGAATTTAATTTATCTAGTAAGATTTAGAATTAATTATCTTTCTATGCATACGACTGGCCATAGACTTGCGACCTAGAGTGTGCGTACACTCCTGGGCTGCACGGTTCTTCTGATTCTGATGGTCTGACGGAAGATAGCCTAACAAGTATTTAAATAAATAATAAATATTTAAAAAATATTTAAATAAAATTTTAAGCATATTGAAAAATTTAAAAGTTAAGAATTTTTTCTCGAACTCCTGGCTCCTCCAGTGTCTAACCATCCTCTCCCACTGACATGGAGGACAGTCCTATATCCAGAAAACAAGCTCCTCCAAAGTATCTCATCGGTGCTCGAGCCATCTATGGAGTTTGACCTTGTAATATCGGTACAACTCCTCGATCTTCCTCAATCGGACATCTCGAGCCCTCTTATGATTAGGAAAGTTGTACCACCTCTGCACAAATTTATCAAAAATCAGTTACAAAATTATTCTAATCAAATATATATAGTGTAAACATATAAAATGCATAAATATAACTAAGATGCACGTACTTATCCATATCTCCTTTCATACCCGATCTCTGATGGCAGCATCCATCAAACGTCAGTCTCTGGGCTCTATGGGAATGATGTCCGACCGCCTCACAAGCACTCCAAAAAAAAAATGCATCTTCCGCGCGGTCTCCCCTACCGACCTCTCCTTCGCATCGTAATAGACCATCACCTGATGCTGACGATTTCACACATATGCCATATATGTGGGACCATAAAATGTTCGACTGAATGATGCACCTGCAATGCAAATACGTTATGCAAATATATAAGTATACAAATACTATATAAAAAATAAAGTTATGCTAATATAATAAAAATGTACACTCAGATGCCTGCGTAGTAGCATGTGTCTCAGATATGGGTGACTGTAGAGGCTCAGCTATCGGTGGAGTAGATACTGTCAGTGGAGTAAATATCGTCAATGGGATAGATGCCGATAGTAGAGGTTCCTAAGCAGTCGATGCCGAGGTGGATGGAGTATGCTCCAACTACTTCTCGGATGCTGAACTGCATGTAACCCATCGAGGGACAGGAGTGAAAGCTAGATGGTGTTTCAGTGCCATCGTGACCTACAACGTTAATGAACATTAATCAATATAATATGTTAAACAATAATATTAGTATAGCATCAATAAATAGTCTCTAATATGTACACTAATCAATTGATGGATCTATCGCCATGCAATTCAATAAACAAAAGCAACAAGATATAAATATCTAGAAAATGTTATGCAATAAATTCTACAACATGAATTACATTCATAAATAATTAAGGATGAGCAACAGTTGTAGATCCAATCTCTTGTGTGAATCTTGGTGTTAATCCAAAAATCTGAAAAAAGATTAAAGTAGATGATGGTGGCACCTTAGGGCTTAAAGTTGGAACCTTAGAGAGACATATCAAATTCTATTCGCTCAGAAGCTGAGCCGACTCCGTGCTTGAGACTTCCGACTCGGGTCCTCCCCCAATCGACTCGATCACAGCCCGAGCTGGCTCAACTGCGTATCCGAGCCGGCTCAACTGTGTACCATCCCCTCGATCACTCCCTCTCTCGATCTCTCTCGCCGAAGATGGTGGCGAGGCCGAACCCCTCCCTCCTAACTTTTCCATCTCTCGATCTTCCTCTCTCCCTCTCTCATTCTCCCTCGCCAACGAGGTCAGATCCCATCCCTCCCTCTCTCACTCTCTCGATCTTCTCGTCGGCAAGGCCGGACCCCATCCCTCCTAGTGATGCCGGCGAGGTCGAACCCCCTCCCTCCTAATGATGGCGGCGAGGCCAGACCCCCTCCCTCCTAATGATGGCGGCGAGGTTGGATCCCTCCCTTCCTCTCTTCCTCTCTCAATCTTCCTCACCGATGATGGCGGTAAGGCTGAACCCCTCCCTCCCTCCCACTCTCGGTCTCCTTGTCGGCGATCGGTGAGCGACCAACCCTTCCTCTCTCAATCTATCGGTCTTCCTCTCAATCTCTCCATTTCTTAGTTTCGGATCCTAAAATCGAGTTCGGCCTTCTAGGATCCATTAGGATCTGAGTTTGGTACTTCAAGTACAGATCCATCGGATATTCGGGTTTGGATCCGATATCAATAATTAAAATTGAGTCCGAATCTAAATATCCAGATTTCGATCCAAATCCAATCCATTGATAGATCTAATCCACAATCGCCGACACGGTACAGCCCAAGGCTATCGCCACGGCACGATCCAAAAACTATGGCATGTAGATAATTATAATATTTATAATAAATATTTATAATATTTATTATAAATATTTTATAAATTATTATAAATATATATGATTAATAAATAATACTATAAAATTAAAAAAAATTATACCTACGGCTATAGAGAGCGGGTCGCACCGAAAGCTCTGAGGGTCACCGACGATGATGCTAGAGGAGGACGATGGCACTAGAAGTAACCTACGAAATAAAACTAAGATAGTGAGATAGAGAAGAGAGAAAAAAGAAAGAGAGAGAGCAGGGACGGTCGGGGATGGAGAGCCAAGGGAGGGGGGCACGGTGACAAGGCGGCCCGGAAGGTATAGTGACGGAAGGATCGACGATCGAAAGGGGGAGTGTGGGGTGGGGGGCCAGATGGGGGGTGGCGGGGAGGGGCGGCCGGGGATGGGAGGAAGGAGGGTGGCCGGAGGTCGGGTGGGGTGGGGGGGTCGGGTGGGGGTGGCGGGGAGGGGCGGCGGAGATGGGCGACTGGGGGGGTGGCGGGGAGGGGCGGCTGGGGGAGGGTGGGGGGTAGGGGGTCGGGTGGGGTGTGGCGGGGAGGAGCGGCTGGGGATGGAGGGGGGAGGAGCGGCCGGAGGAGGGGCGGGTGGGGGTGGCGGGGAGGGTCAGCTGGAGATGGGGGGCTGGGGGTGGCAGGGTGGTGGGAGGGGTGGCTGGGGATGGGGGAAGAAGGGTGGCCGAGGGTGGTGGGGGTGGAGGGGCAGGTGGGAGGTGGCGGGGAGGAGCGACCGAGGATGGGGGGAAGGAGGGGCGATCGAGGGAGGGTTGGATGGAGAAATGGGGGGCTGGGTGGGGGGTGGCGGGTGACGGGGAGGGGCGGCCGGGGATGGGGGGCCGGAGAGGGAGGGGGAAGGAGAGGCGGTGTCGGCCGAGGGGGCAGGAGGGTCGATGCCGATCGAGAGGGGAGGAGGGGCGACATCGGTCAGGAGGAATGAGCCTCACTGATGATGAAGAGGAAGGAGAGAGAGAGTATGAGAGAGATCGAGCGCACACGAAAAGGAAAGCAGAAAAAATTTAAAAATTTTTAACCTAACCTACGGCAGTGATTATCGAATCTGCTGTCATAGATCTACGGTAGCGGTTATCCAAAATCGCTTGCCATAGATCTATGATAGCAGTTATCCAAAATCGCTATCATAGATCTATGGCAGTAATTCTATAATCCGCTTGCTGTAGATCTATAGCAGCGATTTTTGATAACCGCTGTTGTAGGTTGGAAATAATTTTTTTCTTATTTTTTTCTCTAAATATTATATAATTTTAAAATTTAATGCTCATCTTCATCATTCATTATCTAAATAATTATCATTAGAGTATCGTCGCAAAAGATCGCCTCGATCCGATGGCCCTAGCTTCATCGATTAGAAAAATTTGAATTTCGATGATCATGAATGATGATGCGATGATCTGATAGATGAAGATCTTCGATGGATCCAAAAACTTATAATGATGATTTTGATGATGTTTGTAGCATACTATCAAAGTTTTACTTCAATCGGATATCGTTATCATAGTCAATTTAGTATGGAATGATTTCGACCATTAAATTAAAAATAAGCGATCAAAGGGATAAACGGCATCCGATTATGAGATAATTTTTTAGTTAAATGATCTTTATTATAATTTTAAATATTTTATATGATAATGATAGTAAAATTTAAATCATTTTTATATAAATTATTCATATTTAGCAGATATTGCAAAAGCACGAGCATAACAATCAATGAAATTTCAGAATGGTTATCAGGAGACATATAGTTTTAGATCATTCTTCATCTCATGAGTTGAATTTTATAATCACCATCGTAAAAATGATTAAAGTAGTAGCCAAGATTATTTATAAAAAAAATTATCTCATAATTAGACACCATTTGGTCCTTTGATCACTCGTTTATCATTTAACGGTCGAAACTAACCTATACTAAATTGACCAAGATAACGATATCCAATTGAAATAAAACTTTGATAGTATGCTACAAACATCATCGAGATCATCGTTGCAGATTTTTGGATTCATCGAAGGTCTCCATCTATCAGATCATCACATCGTCATTCGTGATCATCAAAATCAAATTTTTTTGATCGACGAAGCTAGGGCCATCGGATCAAGGTGATCTTTTGCGATGACACTCTAATGATAATTATTTAGATAATGAACGATGAAGATGGGCATTAAATTTTAAAATTATATAATATTTAAAAAAAATAAAAAAAATATATGGCAGCGGTTACAATTAATCGCTGCCATAAATAAGCTTATAGCAGCGGTTCATTGTAACCACTGCCATAGGTCTATGGCAGCGATTTCAAAAACTGCTACCATAGTATGCACTGCTATAGAATATTTTTGTAGTAGTGATATGCTCAAGCCTATCACCATTAAGCTCTTGCATATCAGCAAATGATTGGACAAATAGAGCCTCTGAAGCTCTTATAGTTATCTCCCACATCTCCCTATGCAAGTACTAATGCTTGTAGTTTGGCATAAATCCACTTCTATATAAATGAATAACTATTGTACCTCTATTAGGTATTTCTCTATTGACACATCTCTTATAAGGACAATGAGTCTGTCCTTAAACTAAGAGTGCAGCATTCTCAAAAGTATAATCATAAAAGTAAAGAACATCATTACAAATAGGGATGGTCCAGACGCATGTCCTGCACATGCAGACTTGAAGCTTGCTAGATGATTAAGCTGCACAAGCACATAAATTTTATTTTTAAGTTATTATTTTATTTTTTTAAAAAAATTCTACTTCTAGTTTGCAGCTCGAGGAGGCAGTCGGGAGCTCGGAGAGGCTATAATGACTGCCTATGTGAGATGTGCCTAAATAGAGGTGATGCATTTCTATTCTTATTATTGTATAGTCAAGCTTGAATGATCTATTACATCGTAGACAACTGCTTGTAGCCATCTCATAATTAAAGGTGCAGAGGAACTTGCAATGCAAGCCAAGCTTGAATAGCATGTTACATCGCAGACAACCACTTGCAACCACCTCATGATTTAAGGTGCAGAGGAACTTGCAATGTCTTATTTTTCTATGACAGATCTAAGCCTTCTTCACATTTTTCTATGCTGAGATTATCATGTACTGCTGAATAAGAATCTGACAATATCTAAATCAGAGAACTAGCTGACCAACACATTATCATGTACTACTAGATAAGAACCATTTTTCTGCTGATAAATTACAGATGCTAATAATGTTTGTTACACATGAGTTAAATTTTGATCATCATGTTATGTTTTGATAGATATTTTGTTTGAATCAATTTTTAGATTATCTACTTGCTTTAGTTTTTATTTTTATTTTTAGAGATTATATATCATGTCTTTCAGAGGTCGGAGCTGCTCCAGCCAAAGACAGAGCTCTTAAAGAGAGAGAGATCATGCGGCAGCTCACATGGTTCCATACCTCTCACACCGAGTTGTAAGCTCTAACATTTTAGATATTCTCATTTATGTTATTTTATCCTTTGCTAGATAAAAAAAATATTCTTTATATTAGATATTTTATGCTCAGGTTAAGATAATACGAGGTCACCAATGACTCTACAGTCATATATAGTAGCGATTGGCTCCTAGACATAGAGTCATGGTCGGATCCGTCGGGCTCACAGCATCTCCGACTTGATCGAAGAATAGATAGCTCATCCACGTTCAGAGCCACTTATAAATAATATAATTTTAATTAATATATTTAGAATTTAACCATTTTAGAGTTAAATATTTATTTTTCAAAATTAATTTTGTAGTGTGTTTAGAGAGTTTAGAGTATCTTGTGTGATTACTGGCATCATTCGATGCTTGATATCGGAGCTAGTGAATGAGTTTTCCAACTGACCATCTGGAGCTCGTGATGCAATCTGAAAGATGTTCCTGGTAAGTCAAAACTAATTTAAATTTTAAATTTCTTATATGTTGATATTTTAATTATATATTAAAATATGCTTGTTTCTATCTTATAAGAATACTACCGATTAGAAGCTTCCCAGGATGAAGAGGCTGGCCATCAGACCTTCAAGGAGGTAGCCATATAGAGGCTTCGAGATGGCCTCTACAGCCTCAGGCAGTCCACTATCCAGCACTCCGATTTTCAATCACCATTGGACTGGAGGTTCTTCATGGATCATTGGATACGGGCAGATATATGGCGGGTCCTCTGTGACTAGTAAGTAGTAAAGAGTACATCGGTAGGTAGTAGAGGACTCGATAAAATCAGGCTGCCCAGCAGGATCCAATTAGGCATACGAGCGGCTCGATCAGCACACATGTTGTGGCCGACATACTGGTAAGAAATCAATACCAAAACTCTTCACTAAAACTATAAAAACTTTTATATGCATATTTTAATTAATTTAATTTTATTATTTACTTATTGTAGATACAGTAATTGGGTCGTCGATCAGAACAGTTGCAGCTGTGGTGGGCCACACACCAATCTAGGAGGACTGATGACTATTTAGATTCTATATTGTGACAAATTATAGTAAAAGCTTTAAACTTTATTGACTAATTAAGTTATTAAAGGATCTAATTTTTAGATTAGAACTAATATATTTTTGAACTGTGCAGATACATTATGCGACGTACGTTGCTAAGAGGTATAGCGATAATCCATCTTCTTAGCCCTTCCTTAACCTTGAGAGATGGCTCAACACCACCGAGGGTGTAAGTAGGAACCGAGTCATGGAATTCGGTCACAACTTCAACCCTCCACCATCTTAATATCCTTTGGCGTTCTCACAGATCTCGATGTTCCAAATCTGGAGCAATATACACATGAAGGAGATTGTACATAAGCTTCTGAGCTAGTGACTCAGAGCCTTCTAGATGCCATCCACAATACAGTTATAGAGCTTCTTTGGAATCTATAGCTATGCGATTAGCTGGGCTCATCGTTTCAGCCATCATATCAATAATTATATTACTAAACTATTTTACTTGTTTTAAGTTTTCATATTTAGAAGCTTCATATATTTAGGTTTGATTTTGAGAAAGAGATTTAGAGGCTAAAAATTTAATCTAACCATCCAATCAATGGACCGGAGGTGTCTATAGCTCCGTATCATCGAATGAAACATATAGGAATAATCTGTTCGAAAATTAAAAAAAGTATATCGAAAGATATGCCTCCATATCAAAAAATATGCCTTCATATCGAAACTTATTAATATTCTTTTATTTTTTTCATTATAGGATACTGGGATATCCAGCTCTCATCCACTAGCTGCTAGAGAGGAGTAGTAGGATGAGATGGACGACGATGAAGATCGGATCTGATTTTTTTATATATTATATTTTTTGATACTACTTATAAAAAAATTATATAATTTATATTTTTAATATAATATAATTAATTTTTAATTTTTGATTATCATATTATCTTTGAATTTAAATTATAATAGGTATTAAAAATCATAATTCATTATGATTAATTAAAATAAATTTTAAAAAATATTATTATTAATTTTTTTAAAAAAATAAAATTAACTATTAGCGTCGGTGTTAATGACAGCATTCTCTATTGTTAATAATTATTAGCTATGACATTAACAACCAAATTACCATCGCTAATATTTTTTTAAATATTTTTTATTTTATTTAAAAATTAAAAAAAATTAGAGAAAGGTATTAGTGATGGTATTAGCCACAAAAATATCGTCATTAATATTTTTTAAAAATTTTTAAAATTTTAATTAATAATTAAAAAATAAATTATTTAGTCGCTAAAACCATCGCTAATAGTTTTATTAGTAATGATGGTATTATTAGCGATGGTATTTAGTCATCGCTAATAATCCAAATTTTTATAGTGATAGTCGAATCGGTAACTTTTTTGATGGTTTCGTTTCGGCAGTCTGATATTATTGCCGTCATGAAGTCGGTGGGCC
The DNA here is from genome assembly GCA_006176705.1 of Cocos nucifera. Taxonomy (NCBI): domain Eukaryota; kingdom Viridiplantae; phylum Streptophyta; class Magnoliopsida; order Arecales; family Arecaceae; genus Cocos; species Cocos nucifera. The sequence goes on from QRFJ01000292.1 coordinate 943,212, forward strand.
GATCTCGAATCGGATGAACAGATTCGATTGTCCTAATATATATATATATATATATTCTAAATTTTACTGTAAATATTTAGTATAATCTAATTAATTAAATAGGATAAGCATAAAAAAAATAATGGCGCCAGATGCAGTTCACTGGTCCCATATGATTGGTATGAAGTACACTGCAAATTGACCCACTCAACAGCACTCCCTATGGACATGTACACCCACAGCCGGAAGAACATGGGTGGGCACTTTTAGCTGATTCTTACAAGAGATGCATGTAGATTCTAGGAAAACGGAATTAAATTAAATTAACCCTGATCGAGTGGCCCGGTTCATGCCCCAATCTGGCGACCTTTTCTGCAGATCTCCCTAGATCTTCGTTCCCTGAAGAGTGCATTATAAGCGAGGAGGAAGTACACACGGCTTAACCAGCTTGTTATTAAAAGATGTTTCCCGTGCACTTGGTTGGAATAAGAAGAATAATGAGCGAGGTTGAAAAAATATATAGCCTCTGTCCATCATTCAGTTCAAATAATTAAAAAAAAAATAGATAAAAAAATATTTATTTATTATAATCCATCAATTTATATCTTTTTAAATTAAAATAATATAAAAATTGATTGATGGAGTATACGAAGGAAGGATTTCTATGTTGGTAAATTATTTCTTATCAATTTTTTTTGATAAATTTTTAAATTTTTTTTTTAAATTTATATTCATATTTTTCAATCAACTATTAAATATAATTAACTATTCAAATTAAATTATATACTAATTCACATAATTAATTTCTAAAATTATTTATCTAATTAAATTAAAATTAAATATTTATATTTGAATATAATTTATAAATTATAAATATTTTAATTTTATATATTATCCTATTTTTAATATAAATAAATATTATAAATTAATAATAATAATATCTTTTTATTAAAGAATGATTTAGTAAAGATATTATATAAATATTATTTATCATCTCTTTCATTCTTTCTATATTAAATAAATGAGAAAATCATTCACATCAATCTTTTTATATTTAATCAAATATACAGAAGGATGGATGAAAATCTTAACCATCCTTTTTTTTCTATCCATCTTTCGTATCAAACAAAGGATTAATGTTTAATTTCATAAGATGATTAATAAATAATTAAGAATCTTGGTGCATGCCACCTTCCATCTAATGAAAAGCTTTACAAAAAGATGGGTAAAGAGGCTCGAATGATTGTGCCAAACCTATATGCGAAGCTTATCCCAACATGTCCACCAAACCATATAAAGTAAGATCTATATATATATTCCTTGAAATCGAGCAATATTTGAGTGAGATGTCAACACCTACACTCAATACCCCTGAGAGTGGGGCCTTTATGTCCCCAGCGTGGGAAACACATGTGACAAGTAATTCAAGCACCAAAACAAAGTGCACACCACCACCAAAATTTATCAACACCAACCAAGAGGTCTCCTCCATGCCAAAGAGTGACAGAGAAGGGTAAATAAGTGCTTGCATCTCTTCCTCTCTCTCTTCTTTTTTGGATTTGCTGTAAGAGAGAGAGAGAGAGAGAGAGCACGCTAGAAAGCTTAATCAATTATGTGTCTTTCCTTTAATGTGCATGAATTCTCTACTGTGCATATGATGCACCATATAGTATGGTACATTGCATGCATCATCCATCGTATATGGATAACTACATACAGCTATATACAGCATACATCATACGGTCCGTATTCGTACATAACCGTCCGTCGCATGATAATAATGTGCGTGATGCACCGCACCATACAGTGCGTGTTCTTCTTTTATAGTATGTTAGGCTCTTGAATTTTTGGGAGATGCTATTCAAACCATTGATGGATAAATATGAAAACAAAAGCATTTCCATGGATCAAATCCTCCACCTTTTTCTTAATAAAAAGGAGGATACAACCATAAAGAAAATCACGCATGAATTTAGATGTAATGGTAAATGCTTCTTCAGTTATAGTGATATATTGCAAAGATTTGGATGTTTCAGCAAGCAAATTGGTGACTACAATTATTCTAAGGAAAGTAAAATTCGCATACACTCGATTTTAATTCCATAAATCATTAATCACGTAAAAATAGAGAAGAATGGATTTGGAAGAAGGAACTTCAATATAAAGTTTAGACAATTGCTGGATGATACTACAATTTCAATTATTCTTGTTCATTTTTGTGAGAAAATTAATTTTATTCTTTGTTCACGATAGTTAATGGGTTACATAATAGTTATCAAAGAATTCAACAATTAAATCAAATTGCAATCGATCATTTTAACAATACAGTTATTCGTCAACTTAATATATAAATTTCGAAAAAAAGGGGGGAAAAAAAAAGAAGAAGAAGATAAGGGGGTAAAAAAAAAATCTAATCCTGGAAAGAGAAGCCCTTTCTTTTGACTTGTATGCTTATTCCTGACAATGGAGTATTGGCGTGCTTCGCTGGAAGGATTCCTTCCAAGTGGACTTCCAAGTTTTGACATGAAAGATCTCCACCAAATACCTATTCTTTAATTGTGGATGACCTTTCTCTCTTCAGCTCCAATATTTTTTCCATCAGAGAGGTGTGCATGGATAGCAAAGCATGGAAAAGATATCACTTTCCAAAGTCCACAGGGAAATGGGCATCTCTGTCATGAGAGGATGTGTAGACTCGTGTCGGCTGGCTTTGGGTAGATACTATACAAGGCCAGATTTTATTCTCAAGACATTGTAAGGAAAGTACCCATAGGGTGGGATCTCTCCACGACCTATCCAAGTATCCAACTCTGGAAAACAGGCAGAAACGGCAACACTCTCCTCATGATGGGTCTGAAACCCCCAGCTAAAAGAAAAGGTTAGGCTCGGTAATAAAACCAACTCCGGCGTTCCAAAACAGAGCTGTTAAAACCCCCCACCCGCCAACTGAAGCAGCCAATAAAAAATAAATAAATAAATAAAGGAGAGCACTGCAGCATCCCCCAGCTCTCATTTCAATTTTTATTTTTTTTAATATTTAATTCCTTCCTTTTTATCTGAAGCATGGACATGCACTGAAGCATGAATAGGGACCAACACCTCCTCATACCCTCCTGCCCTCGTTATCACGGTCATCATAATAGTTCGATAAAATTACAAAACTGTCCTGAGATTAAGAATAAAACATACTAACATCCAATAACTTAAAAATTTTATTTTTTATCTGATATTTTAATCTATAATTTCACAGAATTCTAGCCAAACAATTAATTTTAAATAAAATCTAAATATCACAACAGAAAAAAAATATATAAAATGATCAAAATAATTTTATTTGCATGGTAGCAAAATAGTTTAGGATGAGAAAAATTGATAATGATCAATGAGGAAGGAGGATAGGGGTATGACGACCGAGGAAAGAGTTAGAGTACCATATTGACTTAAATCCCAGGCAACAAAACCATCCGACCAATCTCTCTAGCTTGGCTGACACAAGCTTTCGAGATCCTCTTTTTTTGGCTCGGAAACATTCACCTCACCCTTCACAAACCTGGAATGTGGGGGATAGAAGCTTAGGGTTCAAACTACTTAACTAACTAAGATTTTTTATATCATGGGATTCAAAATTATATATATATATAATTTTTTAAATTATATTTATATATTTCTAAGAATATTGTACCAAAATTTGAAGGTTCAATTAAACCTCCAAGTCAAAATGTAGCTCCATCCCTATTCTTGAAGATTGTCATTGAGCATGTACTTATAAACAAGGAAATGATGGTGAGAGTCATCAAGGTAGTAACTCAATCGACGGATGATGACAGAGAAGAAGGATGGCATAGCAAGAATTTACATGAGAGATATTTTATTAGCATAGGATAATTTTGATTTTTTATATTAGATAAATAATTTCATTAATACTATTAATTTAATTAAAAATAAATATAGATTTTATGAAATATTGGAGATGAGTATCGTAAACCTGTAGTTTACTATAAAATTTTTGGCCACCTCATTATTATTAAAATAAATAATATAAAACTATAATTCATTATTTCTTGTTATAACAAGTAATTATAATATAAATAATGATCTTTATTATTGCTCTTTTTCAGAAAAGTATTTTAAAATCTTTTTTTTTTAAAATTCTCTCTGAAAAATGATTATACAGTCCAAAAAATATTTCATTTTATTTAATAAAGAAGAAAAATAGTACTCTTTCGTTATTATCCATGATCTGGTTGTAATGTCACAACGAATCGTTATTTTAGCAATTACTTTTATTCTTAATATTAAAACTTTTAAAAGTTTTATCTGTCATGATAGTTAATAGGGGCATTATAATTGATTAACATGCTCCTTCAAAAACAAAATAGAATAACGTGTTATATTAAATTTTTCTCTTGCCTTCCAAGGTAATAAATAAACCGTTCTTCTTTTTTTTAAATGATGCACTCCCCATCCAACACAGAGGATGACGCGCAAGAGGAGCGCACCTTCTAAATATAATCATTGTAATCATGCCTTCCATCTTGCAAAAATATCATGGGAGGGAGAGACATGATGAGAAGGGAATCGAATTCATTGTGGGCAAAACATTTTATCTTTCCTTCTAAGAATAATAGCCAGCAAAAATTAGCAAATTTTGAAACCAATACGTGCATCTTATTCTCTCCTTTACCTTCCTCCTCTTCCCTTGCCCCTTATTACCAACCAGCGTGGGCTCCATCAAAGTCCAGCCTTTTCCCTTCCTCGCAATTTTTCCTCCTCTTTCTTCATCCATGCTCTCTTCCCTAACGAAAAGAAAACAAAAAAATAAAAGTTTTCTTTTTTCCCTCTCTCTCTCTCACTCTCCCCCTCTCTCTGTCTCTTTCTCTCTCCATGCTTAACAAGGAAAAAAAGATAAAAGAAGTCTTTTTTTCTTCTCTCTCTAGCTTCTCTCTGGTATCATGGATCCCAGGGGCTCGTCAACGATTCCCTCGGAGGCCCCCAAGTTCCACCGGGACCTGGGCCGCCACCCAGAGGATAAAAGAGAAAACGCCACCAGAATAGGCTCCACCACCACGCAGCAACACCAAGAAAGCAGTAGCAGAGGAGGAGACCTCCGGATAGTGATGATGGCCTCCACGGCACCACCAACAAGTGTAACAGAGGAGGAACAGCAAAGTCGGCAGCTTGCGCCCCGCCGGAGCACCAACAAGGACCGGCACACCAAGGTGGACGGCCGCGGCCGCCGCATCCGCATGCCGGCCCTCTGCGCCGCCCGCATCTTCCAGCTTACACGCGAGCTCGGCCACAGGTCCGACGGGGAGACCATCCAGTGGCTCCTCCACCAGGCCGAGCCGGCCATCATCGCCGCCACCGGCTCCGGCACCATCCCCGCCTCCGCCCTCTCCTCCTCCTCCTCCTCATCCGCCGTCTCCACCCCCCACCAGACCAATTGGACCGGTTTCGCTACTAGTACTCCTGCCACCGGCCTCGGCGGGCCGCACCACCAGGGGCTGTGGCGGGCTTCGGCGGCGGCGGCGGCGGCTTCCGGGGGGTTCAATTCAGGATTTTTGCAGCCGGCGACGACCCCGGCGCCTCCGAACATTGGTTTCCATGGGCTGGAGTTGCCGGGCGGTGGCAGCGGCGGGATGGGGCCGATGAGCTTCCTGTCGATGCTGGGCGAGCCCGGGCAGCAGCTGCCAGGGCTGGAGCTCGGGCTCTCGCAAGATGCAAGCATGGGTGGGGTGCTAAATTCCCAATTTTTGAGCCAATTCTATCAGCAGATGAGGCAGGGGAGGGGCGGCGAGGGCGGTCGGTTGCATCAGCAGCCTTTGGCGTCGTTGAAGGATAATTCGCATGAGTCGACGAAGTAAACAGACGAGGCTGAGGAGTTCTGAAGGAGAATTCGAGGAGAAAATAGAAGAAAATTGCGGTCGGAGAGGCTGATAGAATTAGTTTGGTTGGTTGATCGATTGGTCTTCTTCCATGTGTAGCTTTGATAATTATTACTGGAGAAAAGAGGTGATTGGATTTAGATATCTAATGAATTGGTACTGGATTATTGTGTTTGCTCTTCCTCTCTCTACAGAGTTGCAAAGGAGTCTCTGATTATTTTATGGGTATTGTTCTTTCTCTAGTTGTTTGGATTGTGAAATTGTTCTCTTGGCAATTTTGGATGATGATGATAGACGTAGGGTGGTTTTTGATGCAGGTGCATATTGACGGCAGCTGAATTGCTTGGAATGAAACTGGAGATCTTGTCTATTTGGAGTTATGTAGATAAGAGATGAAGCCATATTGTTAGGAGGTCTGGATGGCAGGGTGATTGGTTTGTATATTTTGCTGAATAAAGATATAAGGTTCCTATTTTGTCAGCAATGAGATTCTCTGCAGAGATGGTCTGGCTAAACATTTACAATAATTGTGGAAGCAATTCTTACATTGTTCATCTGTTTATAATTTTATCATCTTTTGATTGCATGACTCCATTATATAACCATGAAATAACAAAGTGCAACATTTCTTTTAGGAGTTGGTAATGGTAATTGGTCTCCAGGATGTTAGTGGTGTAGCAAACAATAAGGTGCTGATGCGTTTAGACATTGCATATAGTTTTGTTTCTATTCCGTCAACAGAGTCCACAATTTTGGAACATCGACACTTTCGTCTGAGCTTTTGCAAGTCACCGAGCTTTTCCTTTTTGCTTTTTCATGTTGAGCCAGTGCATCTTCATTCATGTGTAAAGTCCAGGGAATGATGAACGGCGTGTAGAATGAATTACTACGAAGAAATGATAAGCATATGATGCCTTTTTACCATGCTACTTAAATCAAAGAGATGCTTGGTGGTACTGCTGATCATCCATCCCTCAAAAAGGTTCTTTAGCTAAATTTTTGCTTGTGCCAGTGACATGAGTGTTAAGAAAGTACACAGGACCTGCTCATGGTTCTTATTGACTCCAGGACGACATGAGATGCAGTGCCATGGTCTCGCAAGTTGAAGAAGATAGGCGTTCCAAAGGTAATGACATGTATGAGGTATCTTTGATGAGATTGGCATGTAACATATCATGGCAGGTGCATAACCAAATATCATTAATAATGACATGCTTGTTAATTTTAATAAATTGAACAAATAGCTGTTGCCTAGTTGGAGGTGCCAATTGGTTTTCTTCTTGCTGATATTATTGAATGGGAGCGAACCAGGTGGGAAACTAATAGGAACATATACAGGAAACTGTAGAAGATAAGGCTTTGAAAAGTTGTAACAAAGACAAAGTAGACCAACCGCAATTTTAGTGGGAACAGAACATAAATGAAAATGATGCCTCACTCAGAATCAATGGCCAAAGGTTAACTCCAATTGGTGATTTGGTTATTTCAACTTTCTTAAAAGGAAAAGTGGGAGAGACATGAAGTGTATCTGCTACTTTCAGTGAATCATGGATATGGAGTGGTAGTTCTGTGTTATTATGGTATTGCTACAAATATTTGAAACATGGAAAGCTGTATAAGAAATATCAAGTCTGGCGATTTTCTAGACATCATGATGTTCGCATAGGAACACTAGAGACAAAAGGTTGGTGACTAAACTGGATATTCAATAAGGTTGAAAAGTTTCGAGCTACAATGAGTATATTGAAGGTGATTTTCTGAGATAGCGTTGTCATGTTCAATGAAGATCCGAGGCTGCACTAAGGAAGGAGGTTGAATATCTATCGAATATTTGGTTAAGTGGATGGAGAGATGGGAAAAAGCTACATGGAATATGTAAGAAAGGAATTAAGAGGGCTTGCATATTGTAGCTTAAATAGGTAAGAATGGAGAACAATATTTATGCTTGAATCCGAAGGGTTGCGGTTAGGCTGCATAATTAAACCTGCAGGCTTGGTCCCTGGGGCTTACTGGTATATTTTCTGTATCTTGATCATGAGGAGAGAACTGGAGAGACTGGTTATCACTTTGGTGTTCTTGTTGCATGCAGGAATTAGGGTTGAGAATTCATCATATCCAACAATCTTTTTTCAATGTAGTCAGGCCAACACAAATTGCGAATCAATCTTCTCCATGTTTCAAGGTATGATTCTGACTTAAGATCTTATAGCTAGTCAATGTAAAAGTTTTTTTTTTTTCTAATGTCATTGGGAGTATTTTGTTCATACGCTTGCCTTCCAATCTTAGGATATGGAGTACTGCATAATCTAATCGATTGGACATAATTCTTGCTGACTATAGTTAGCTACTATTATTGTTAAAAAATTTTGCTATTTAATGCAAATTTGTGACAACTCGAGTAATATTCATTGTGAATGACAACCAGGCACGTGTGAGTTTTTCTTTTTTTTTAAATGTGTCTGAAGAATGCTGGGTCATCCAAAAGCCAAAAGGAACTTGTGGATCTCCTATAAGTTATATGTTATCCCATTACTCCACATGAATCAGTGTGCACATAAATTATATTCTTCTTAATCCTTGATTGGGATTTTGTTTGTGACTGTATGGCTTTATATTAAAATTTGAGTGGATAGTTTGATTTTTTTAAGGAATAATCAGTTAGTGGCATGGGAAGGAACAGTTTCCTCAAGCTAAGGAACCAAGACTTATTCATATACCTACTTAAGCATAAAGAGAGAGACATGCACTTCACTTTTATATTGTTTGTTTACCATAAGCAACAAGCATAAACCCATTAATGTTTGGGATGGCATTATAAAACCTTCTTTGATGATGTTCGCACATTCGTTTCCCCTGGCAATATGAGCTTCCAGATATCTTTTTTTTTTAAAAAAAAATAAATAAATAAATTTCCAGGGTTCTCTACTTTACTTCTAAAATTCTTTGAAGCATGTTTGCCTTCTTTCTAGGGGTCGTCAGTGGCATTTATTGTACTTGCTATCAGTTTGGAACACCTGGAAGAACACTTGATTAATTTATTTTCTAAGGCTTTTAAATTTGAAATTACAAAATAAATCTATATTAGACTTTGATTTCTACAACTGTGACAAGTAAAGCTTAAAACTTAAGAAAATTAATGCTGGATGCTAGAAACCATTTCAGTTTATTGGATAAAGTGCTAGGTTCCTAAAGCTTTATGAGTCCTCACATCATTTCATATATTTCTGAGCAACAACTTCGTCATTCATGAACTATTCATAGCACTGTCTCTTTTAGTTCCCTTTTATGCAATCCATGAGTTGTGCCATACTGCCACCTTTGTCTTTTATTGGTATCAGATATGAAAGAATTTGAACTGAAGTTATTCATGGTAGGTTACTATGAAGTTACAGGTGGCATTGTTGTTTCTTCTGCAGATCATGAAGTGATAGTTTCACATTAAATTGTAGAGATTGCTATTCATATAAATGCATGATTCCAGTCAGTGGTACCTCTCTCCCTCCCTCTCTTTCTCTCTCTGACATGACTTAGAAGTATGAGGACCATCTAAAAGCTATGGTGTGTGGGTGTAATGAGGGCGCAAATCTCTAGTTTGTTCGGGATCTGTGCAATTTAAGCATCAATCTTGGTAACTTGTTATTAAAAATCCTTCAGGTGGCTGTGTCACTTCCCTAGGAACACTACTCAATACCATCAATGTCTACCTCATCAACTTTGTCTGGTTATACCATCCACGTCGGATATCAAAATGCTGTTTCACACAACTATAAGGGAACTGAAAAGCAAGGTTGATGATAAAAGTGAAAGCAGACCGTATGCTGGCATTCTTGGCCAGAGAATCACCAGAGTATCAACACAGTCTACTTGATTTTTTTTTTTTTTTTTTTTTCAATCCCTTCTCCTTGATGTTCAGCTTGTTTTATTTAACTTTGCAGATGATCATCGAAAATTTTTGACTATGTACTCTCGGGGATGATGAGATCGATATGTTTTATCCTTCAGAGAAGATTGTATCTAAGGATGTGTGGCATATTTATGGTCCAAAATGTTGAGAACCATGCAGTTCTCTTATGCAGCAGTATCAAGGATGTGACTGCCAATGCTACTGTTATAATATTCCATGACGTGGTGACCTTATTTTTGTCTTTTAGAGCTTGCAGGTAGCTCAACTTGCAAAGGCAAAGATAATGAAAGATTGGCTTGTTATGCCCTTTGATTGGTTGTTTGGCCAGTGATAAGTATCAGGCAGCCAGAGAAAATCCCATCAGCTGCTGCAATGCACCAAAAACAAGCATCATGTGCAGCACATCTGGAGTGTCAATAATGCACCACAAGAATGAGATGATGCATCCCTGGAAGAAAAAGTCTGGTGCATGGAAAAACAAAGACTGAAAACAGGCATCACTCCTTGCAGCGACAAGGACTGGACTTTTAAAGGATGTCGGCAGAGACTGATAGCAAAATAATTTGATGACTTGAATGAGACTCGAAGATGATCCATCGACTCCACCTATTTCGAGGAACTTGATTTCCTCATCTCCTTCTCTGTTAGACCTCCCCAGTTAAGCAAGAACATGTGCAAAGCTCCTGGTCTCTCCCCCTGTAGCTTGTCTGGCATATCATTCCACCTTCAGTTCAAAATCTTCTTTTCTTCTGTCAGTTTCTGCCATTAGATCACCGAATTTTTCCTACCTTCTATCATCTTCCAACTTTGCACCGTCTTGTTATGTACTGCTTGAATGCTATTGCCTGCAATTGCTGTTGTTGTGCCAAGCCTCGCATGCGGTGTTTTTGTCTCTGGTTGGTACGGTATAATGGATACTTGTGATCAAATTATTTTGACATTGGAGGGTAAATCTTGCATGTCATGTTCATCTGCGGTACTTTGAATTGCTTTTGTCTCCAGTTTAATGTACTTGTGGCAAGGATGGGCATCTCAAATTTTGATGAGCAGGCATGGATTTTGCCTCAATGGATGTGTGTCCCATTCTGTCATTACCTGCTTGATTGGCACATTTTAAGGATGCTTTATCTATTCATCTATGGTTTCGCAAATGCACTCTGGTTCAAGTTGTGCAGGTTTTACGAGATGGTGTGTTCTTTTGCTTAACAATACAATGTTCTTTAAATAAATTTAATAATGCATTCCTCTTCTTTTGTGAACGAGGAAGGGATTTTAACTCTGTTATATCTTGTACCTCCTCCTAACGCTAGATACCGAGGCATACGGTAGGACCATCCAAACCCCCTTCTTTTGGCAAGTACCCCCCTAATTAGAGTTGTAATAGTACCTCTTTTAATTTTATTTATTGAGATGTTCTGTAAGGCTTCCTGCCTCGTCACAAGCTGAATCCATCATTTTCTAATATAATCATTTGTACTATTTAAATCAAATCAATCATCTTTACTAAATATTCCTCCTCGTGGCTTAGCTTATTTCTTCATCTTCAATCAACCATAGAATTTATCATTGAAAAAAAAAATGATCTTTACATTGCCGCTCTTTATTTTGCTGCTCAGACATGTCCTTAATTTTGATTGATCTAATTTCTTGATAAATGACATGATTTCTGATGAACGAAATATTTATTAAAAAAAATAACCAAGAATACGGGGACAGAGTAGTTTTAAAAGTTCTGAATCATGTGCATAATTTTCTTTTATGAAATTTTGTGCAATTATTTTGGCATAGTTCTTCCAAAATTGATTGGAAAGAAAAAAGATAAATAACATATTTGCCATGCTAACATGTTGCAATCTATAATTGCTAGAATTCGATATGTGCAGTCGTATACAAAGGAGCGTCCGCAATAGAACTTCATCAATTATTCAGGTGTTTGAGATTAGTAGTAAAATAGGTATTCCTATGTTTTAATAAATCAATAAATTCTTATTTCTCTCAATATTTTTTGATTAATTTTTTTTTCTTATTTTATTATTTTATTTTATTTTTTATGATTTTAGCTAGTCCAAGATGGGCAATATATAAATAAAATATCTTATGTATATTATATTTGTTTAGATTCAAGATAAAATTGCAGAAGAATGTCTTGAAAAAACATTTGCTTGCAAAATATATACATTAATTAAATAACTCAATATATTTTTATTTATATATATTAAAAATAAATAATTTAATAATAATAATAATAATAATAATAATAATAATAATAATGCACACATAATAATAATAATAATATTATTATTATTATTATTATTATTATTATTATTATTATTATATATGTATGTGTGTATTATTATTATTATTATTATTATTATTATTATTATTATTATTATTATGTATGTATGTTTGTGTATGTATGTATGCTGAGAGTGAGCGTCAAAGTTCACTTCACAAAGATTCCTCAACTAATTTCAAAGAAAGGCTTTTACTCTTGGCTTCATCTGAAAGCTTTTATTTGGTAGGTTAAGGGTAAAAGGGTAATTTTATAATCTTTGAAGATCCAATTTGCAGTATCATGGTAAACGAGCAAAGCTCAACAGTAATAGTAAATGGTAAATTTATGGATTGATTGAAGATAAACGGTAGGCAAGGAGTCAATTCTTTTCTTTGCATATCCAGCTTTCTCCACTCCCAGGTATGCTTGGAAAAAGATTGATGAAGTATTGTGCCTAATTATGTAGCCCTATATGGTACAGATAGCCAACCATCCTAGAGGTTTTTCTAGATGATTTTTTGACTTGCGGAGTTTGGATGAACTTCCTCAGGTCCACAACCAGAGAATACCAATAGGTATCTGATGCTATGGCTGTGTTTAATATATCAGAAGTGATAAAAGCTTTAAGAATAGAAGAAGGAAGGAAAAAGATAAATAGTAATAATTAATAGAAAATTTTTTGCTTACTGTAATTTGATGCTTGAATGCTATTATAGAGAAATCAGACAAACATAAGTTAAATTCTGAAGAAAAGAAATTTTATTGATATAACTTTGAAAGTACAACCATTGGCCATTCTATTTTCTTGAAGAAGATGATAATATACTTTGGGTTGACAAGGATATTTGGCTATATTGAGGGGTATTTGGATATATGGGAGTGTACAAGGATTGGGTTGATTGAAGAGGTTTGTAGCCAAGGAGGAGGAAGAGAGGGTGAGCTTCGGATTTGCTTTTGCTTGCCCCCAAATGTGTCCTTCTAGTCTTCTTATAGAGGTCGGATCCGATTTGAATATTTTTCCTGAAGTCTATTGATGCCTTGGTGCTATTTGAGTTAGAGAACAGGAGATTGACTAATCCTTTCGATACCTTAGATGTAATGCCAATAGGCTTTATCAGAGAATTTTTAGTGGTTGTCTTGGGCAGAGTGGGTCCTTTTGCAGGGAATCTGAACTTTTGACTAGTCTTTTTATAGAAAATCTGAACTTTTGACTGATCCTTTTGTAGGGAATCTGAACTTTTGACTTTTACTATTGATTTCTTGGGTAGAGAGTAAGCTTTTTTTGTAGGGAATCTGATCTTTTGACTACTATTTATTGATGTTTTGGACAGTGTATAGGCTCTTTTGTAGGGAATCCAATCCTATCATGCAGAGAGTAGGCTCTTTTGCAAGGAAACCAATCTTGTCATGCGGAGGATAGGCTGAAACTTGTTATTGCTAATAGAAAAATAGTCTTGCACTGATTTTGATGCTATCCGATCTTGCATTGATCTTGATGGCATTTATCTTTTGTGTTGATCTTAATGGTGCTATAGTTTTAGGAACTGTTCTTCTTCCAATTGGATGAGAGGATGAGAGGTGAGCTTTCTTGATCTTGGCCTTCTCTTCTTCTTTTTCGAGCCTAGCTAAAGATTCTAATAATAATTTTTTTATATTTTGATTTGGCTCAGATAAGTTTTGCATTGATTTTTTATTTTTGTTGTAAAAATGTTACCGTTTGTGGATCAATAACTGGTGTAGCTTAGAGAGAATAGTGCGCTAACCATTCCAAAATTTTTGGCTTTGTAGCTCGCTCAAGATTGAACTCTTGCCACCATTTGATCCTAAATTTTCTACTTAGGGTGAAGGCTAAAGGAGGATTTTGAAGAAAGATATATTTCCAATTTACTATCCAGAAGAGAGCAAATTGAGAGTAGAATTCTAAGAGGATGAAAAATTTTTGATTTCTGGCTAGAAGGATGGCATTTTCTTTGAAGAGTTTGAAGCCTTCAAGGGCACTAGGTAGTAGAATCTTAGGAATTGGGCCATAATATTTCCACTAGTTGGAAAACCAATAGGAAAAATGGTAGGATCCAACTTTAACATAGGATAGCCATGAATGTTTGTAGAGAGGGTTTTGATAGAGAAAGGTTATATACTAGATAGTTTGATAATTCTATTAATTAAAATACTAAGAGAATTCTTGAGAGAACTTCTTAAAATTTGAAGGGTGGTCTCCCCAAGAAGTGGAAGTAGAACTTTTAAAATTTGAATAGTTAAATGAGTAGTTATAGTTGGGTTGTTCTTATCTTTGTAATGCTTAATTGTGATAGAATCAATATCTACTAAAATAAATTCATAAAACTTTTGGATTTTTTGAACATCTTTGGGTTAATAATGCCAAGTAGGATGAAAAAAAAATTTTGTTACTAATTTAGGCATACTAGCAACATACTTATCTTTATTATTGCTAAGAAGCCTTTTGGTTATTATTTGCTGAGAGGCCTTTTTATCAAAACATTGGGTCATTGATTTTTTTTAAAAGGCAATTTTTGAAGAGGATTTGGGTCAGAAATCCCAATTTCTATTTAATTAATTTGAAGAGGGTTTGTGTGAGAACTAGTCCCATGGATTGATTCAAATCAAAGTTGGCATCTAATGCCGACTTTACTAAATATAAAAAATTAAAAAAAAATATAGAGAAGAGGAGGAGAAGATGTGTTCAACTAGAATAGGAAACTATTCCAAGTCAATCCATGATCGAAGTGGAGATTTTTGGGTGAAATATGCTGGTAAGGCCACCTTTATCCACCAAAAAAGGGTTTATCTAGCCCTAATCTTCCTCTATTTATTTAAACCCTTAATCTCTCACTAGAACCCTCACGAAGAAATCCTAATCCTAAACCCTAGATCCCTCCCTAGAAATCCTAAATCCCAATTTTAAACCCTAGCTTACCTATGGCGAAGGATTTTCGGGGGAAGAATAGGCCGCCAGATGTTGCTGCCGCCACCGCCACCGCCATTTTTGGTAAGTTCTTCCCTATTCCTCTCTTAGGGTAGGATTTTCTCTTCTTGATGGAGTCTTCGGCTAACCACCATCTCCGACATCATCGTGCCACCTCCGTTGGATGATCGGCCACTTTTCTGCCAACCCCATTCTCCGATTATCTCCTGTGATGATCTGCAAGGAGACCGTGGCTTCGGTCTTGAGGGGAGACAAAAGAAAGGAAGAAGAAATGGGAAAAAAGAAAGAAGAAAGAAAAAAAAGAAAAAGAAAAAAAAAGAAAGGAAGAGAAAGAGGTGGTTTAATTAACTTGGGATGGATTAATTGGTTTGGACCCAATTCGAATAGATTTAGGTCAAACTGGGTTACGTAGATCCAATTTAGAAATTGATTTGAGTCTAGACTGGATCGAGACTAGATTAAAAGATTTTTCTAATTATTTTAATTTTTAAAATTAAAAATTAATTAAATTATTTGATATGTTAAAACCTTCAATGCTAGAAGAACATCGATTCTAGAGATCGATTCGAGACAATCGTAGAAATTTTGGATCTGATCGATAAGTAAATTTTTTTATCTCTAAATTTAATTTATATATATTTACATATTTAAAAATTAGATTTTAGTATATAAAATATTTATAAATTATTAAATTTTAAAATTAAGAATTTATTTTTGAAAAGTGTTTAGGAAAAATTGGATCATGCATGATGACACTATTACATGTTATAATTTTATCAATTTTTTTCTTAAAATTGCATGATCATTGAAAAAAAAATTATATTTCTCCATTGATACATAAAATTTTGAATGAAAATTATTTTTTTATTATTTTTTAAAATATATAAAAATTAAATTAATATCGTTATGAAGCAAGTCTTTCATGAAAAAATACTACAAAAAAATAGTGATTTTGCGACCAAATTTTTGGGTTAAAATTTATAATCGATTTTGCGATCCAAATTTTAGCGATCGATTTTACAACCAAAAATTTGAATATAAAAATAAAATTATAAAATATTAATTTTATAAAATTTTTCAACCAATTTTTGATCAAATTTTCGATCGTAAATTTTTTGACCTAAAAATTAGTCAAAAAATTCTAAAATTATTTTTTAAAAATTTAAAATAATTTTAAAAAAAATTTGATCAAAAAATTAATTTTTTTGGATCAAATTTTTGATCATAAATATTTCAATCAAAAAATCGATAAAAAAATCCCAAAATTATTTTTTAAAAATTTAAAAAAATTTTAAAAAAATTTTAACCAATTTTTTGGTTGGAAAATTAATTTTTTCTGATCAATTTTTTTATCACAAATTTTTTGACCAAAAAATCGATTGAAAAATCCTAAAATTATTTTTTTAAATTTAAAATAATTAAAAAAATTGATCATAAATTTTTCGATCAAAAAATTGGTCGAAAAATTCTAAAATTATTTTTTAATTTAAAATAATTTAAAAAAAATTTTGATCGATTTTTCAGTCAAAAAATTAATTTTTTTCGATCGTAAATTTTTCGACCAAAAAAATGGTCGAAAAATCCTAAAGCTATTTTTTTAATTTAAAATAATTTGACAATTTTTTCTATCGATTTTTTTTTTGACCGAAAAATCCCAAAATTATTTCATCATCTGGCATTTTGATAATCAATTCAGGTTGTTCGTTCCCGCACCTGAGCTGAAGAGTGCCATCAATCTCGTGTCACTCCAAAACTTGGTATGATATTGCAGGTTTATGTTTTCAAACTCATTAGTTGACTGCCACAACAAACATGATAACCCGAAAGTTAGGCTTGAATAATTTAGAAGTCCACAAATTTTCAGATACTCCACAAATTTGAAACAAATTAGTCATCACGTATTCATGAATTATTTGTATACCTATAAAATGGTTGTTGTTTTTGTTTGCAATCGATTGCGTTGCATGGACCCTCATGTCTAATTTCTAGAATGCTTGTCAAGTGTGTATCTAAATTGGGCATGTCTCAGGGACTTGTATGCTTTTGACCACTCCAATGATGAGTTTGGAAGTGACCTTTTCTTTCCTTTTTTAGAGGTTATATTAGGACATAGATATTAAGATAACTTGGAAAAGTATCCTTTTCTTGTAGTCCCCGGCAAATTAACAAGTTTGAGAAAATGTATAATATATGAGCATAACAAATAAAATCTTCTCTTTTATACAATATTTAAAAATCGATACGTATCTTTAAGATTATATTTTCTACGTATGCCTGTTTCTACCTTTTCCTCTACCACTTCTTAAAAGAAAGTAGCTCTAATTTCTTTTGCATGATTGGTGAGGAATCATCGGATGTTAACTTACTCATGAGAGGAATTATATACTTTTTGTTAATATAAATGAGTCTGTTAACTTCAAGGCTTAGGATGTATGCTGAGTTAGTTTGTTTCGTCATATTTCAACCATGAAATCTATATTTTGGTCTCAGAAAACTAGTTCCATTAATTAGTGATTGAACTAATTCCCATGAACATTGGTTTAATTAGGGCTGGATTTAAAAATGATTTAGTTATGGTTTCTATGATTGTTGCTACTCTGCATGCAGGTCAACTAACTTGCTAAATTTTTATTCCAGGTAGTGCATAGAATCTTCATTTTAGATGGTAATCCTTGTGCGGTACCATGGACAGCAGAAACGTAACTGGTTTTTTATATCATATTCTTGGGTAATGTTTTATTACAATCAAAGGATTGCCAAAAAAAAAAAAAAGAAAGAAAGTAGATCTTAATTAGCTGGTTGCTAATTGGTTCAATTGCGTAAGAACAATTTGATCTTATATTTTTAATCTTAATACATCTAAATTACTTGCTATTTTAGATTAGTTGGGCCAATTTATCATCTTAAAATTCAATTCCAATTTGTGATGTGTCTTCAAATTAAGGCTCAGTTGAATATTCTGCAGGATCGGTCTGATCGGATCAAGTCGTGTAGTAAAATTTTAAAAATTTTAAATCTACTGATCCGATCAGATCTGAAAACTCTTAGATCGGATTTCAAGAGGATCTCCATGTAGATTTTGCTAAAGCTACCAAAATTGAGGAGCTTCTGATCATGGCACCCCTTAAACCATAGAGCTGAGCTTTAATTCCTTGTAGAAGAAGCAGTGGGAGCCAACTTCCAGCTCCCAACGCTTGATTAGGTCAGGGTTCTTGATCTTGTGGAAGAGGTAGGTGGCGCTGAGCGTGGGCAGTAATGAGGATGACAACAATGGTGGCAGATGGTGATGATAAAGGAAGTGTCTTTCTTCTCATCGGATAAGAGAAGAGGGCAAGGGTGCTGGACCAAGAGAAGATTTGTTAATTCTGGAGATGTTAAGGATTTCAGAGAGGCATTTTAGAGATTTTGGAGGTTTTAGACACTTGCATGATGGTCATATTAGCTTTTTTCTCAAGCACGATTGATGCCCGGTTCTTAGAGATGGATGGAAGGGCCGGTTCAGGACAATAACATAATTTAGCAAATCTGGAGGGGATCAAAGTGTAACTTGGACAAACTAGGGGGGAACTGCATTTTCCCTTAAAAATGGTCCGGTTGGTTTCAAGAAACTCCGAGAATATGTCTCGAGACTTGTATGGTGGTACAAGCCGATCACAAATTACCTAAATGTCGTTGGAGCGCCGGTCGTAGTCTTAGGTTTAAGCGAAATTTTCATCCCATTTATATAGGTTAGGTTTATGAACAACATTATTAAAAGTTAAGATTCTTTTACAGGTCGTAGTTAACTTGATATCAGCTCTTTCAAATGGTGCGGAAATTTCTGGCCAAGTCATTTTAGATGAGATATAAATCTGCTATAAAGAAAAAAGGGTTAGATGATGGTAGGAAGAATTACCGCCTTCATTACTTATTTTGTGGTCACATATCCAAGGAGCAAGCCTCCAAGAAAGAGGGCGGGGGGAGGGTTTGGTGCAGGGTACTGCCTTAACCTGAGGCACAAATTTTAAGCCTGACCGATCTGAAACACATCTTTAACATGAGATAAAAAGGGAAAACTTCCCAATTACCGCACAAGGGATACAAACATACCTCTTCCATCAATTACTCAATACATCGGTCGTTAAATCGCATTCTGTTTTGCGGATCAATTGGTCAGGATTACTACTTTAATGTGAGATCCACACTGTGGACTAGTGAATGGGGTGATTGGGGGATCCCTCCCCCTCCAACTCTTGTTCCCGTCCTTCCATCTAGCTGGTGAACATGGCCACGTGCAATATTGAATGGGTCTTGGGAATTTATGATGCCTTAATTGTCTAGTCGGGTCTCTAGTTACCTTTTTCAAATTGCGTTGCGTCCTCTTGAAACCATGCCTCCCTTTCCCCTTAAATTCGACCGGGTCGTCTTTTGTCTGAAGAATGTTTTTCTAACCAAACTTTTGGTATATATCGCAGGTATGTTCCTAAAACGAAATTTGAACGATGCGCAACGACCGTGCAGGTCATGCTCTTTTGGATTGCATCCCTCTGGTTTTTTGAATCTTGGATAATTCCATTTTTGGCTCATGCCGCTGCTTTCAGAAAAGGAATATTTTGCTCGCAGAGGTCGAGCCCTATACCACCTCCTTACCAACATTGCCGAAGGGGCTACCTGGGATTGCGATCATTCGCCGATGCCTTGCTAGATTCCGTCCCCTTCCATCTGGTTGCTTTCCTTTCGGCCTCAAAGGTAACCATCAGCCTGGTTCCAGTTCTCCCTACCCCACCTGTGGGGGATCTCCAGTGTGGAGCAGTCGATTGATCCTGTGGCCATGGCTGTATGCGGTGGTGGTCTCGGTGTGCGACTTTCTTCTCCCCTCGCTGGCATGGTACATACCCCATATCTGGTGGGCTGTTGTTGTTGTGGTGAGTGCAGTTGCTTTTGCACTAGCCCACTTCGATGGACGGAGGTTGTTGATCGACCCTTGCGCTCTCGGGGTGGTGATGGGAGATCCCAGAACTTACTTCCTTCGGTGCTATGGCATTGTCTTCTTGGATCTCGTGAAATGATGAACACCATGTTTATACCATCACATGTATATGATCGGGTGCCAATTAATCCTGTTGATCTGCAATGCGGTTCCATGAAAAATTTATTAAATTTTTTCGCTGAAGAGAAGATTTTGGTAACTGGATGCATAAGATGGTTGTGGTTCCTACATCAAAGTGTCCATTCAGTTGCAGTCTAGCAGCTTAGGTTGTATCAGTTCTGACGGCGAAGAAAACCATTTGTGAAAAATTTTTGAAGACCCCATATATTTTGCTTTTAGTTCATTAACCAATATTTTTCTGCATACCATGAATTGTTTGCATGGATACAATTTTGGAGAGGAGACATCTTCATCACATTATGCTTAAAAAAGAAAAAGAAAAAAAAATCAAATTTCATGGTTTTAAATTCTTCTCTCCTTTTTTTCAGCAAAGATGGGGAAAACTAATTTATACCATAGTCTTAGATTTTGATTTAAAAAGCACGCTTGTTTTCACTACTCAAATGCCATACATCATAGAAAAATTCTTACTATTTTCTTGAGCTTTTCTGTTATGTGAAAAGAAAAGCCTCTCTTTTTGTCCTTCTTATCTTTCTCCATGGGCTGCAGTTTTGGATGGCTGCTCAACCTCCTCAAAGCTGCCGCATTCCATTTTCTTCCATTTGTTTTCAATTATTTAACGGATCGGGTCAGGTCGGCCATCATGAGTATCCAATCCGAATCCAACATCCAAGAGAAACTACGTCAGGAATCTTCTCGATCTCGTTCATTCACCGCATGCCATATATTAAAAGCATTATTTCCTGAAGGAATGAATTAGATCCACTGACATCATGGATCTTGTTTTCAAGAGTATACTACCACGGTTAATACTTTTCATGAAGCCAAGCATTTGCAAATTCTATTTGGCGAAGCTCGATTTCTTTGTCCTTCCACCACAAATGCTGGTCAGAAATTCCAACTGTGAGCAATAAGCATCAAATTGAAACAGAGCTACTTGGAGTCTTCGACACCCGAAGCGTAGCGATATTCTACCATGAGATTTGATATTTTTTTTCTTGACAAGATGGGACAATCTCCTCTTGATCCATGTAAGGTTGCTTGGCTGTTGTAGCATTTTGCTCATCAATGTCCTTGAGCTGACATAAATATCAAGTAATAAATACCAAGCTCAATCTTTATGACTCAACCCAATCTTATCACATCAAGCAAAATGTATCATTCTCACCCAAATCCTAGAACAAATCACGGTGAAGTATGGATTATGAGTTTCTCCAAATCATGTGCACCTTTAAATTTAAAATACGCTCTTTTTTTTAGTTGGCTTTTCAAAAAATAAAATCACATTTAAGTTGGGTGTAATTGCTATGGTGACGGATGAGTGGACCACATGTTTGAGCTTACAGTGGGAAATTGTTGTAGGCCACAGGAGCAGACTTCCGTAGGATTGGGTTTTATGAAGGAAAATAAGGAGTCTCCATCGAGGTAGGTTGTGATGCATGCATGGCAGAATTTCAGAATGTAGTTTTGCTTTCGGGAAAAAGGAAATCGAGCAGTTGGCAGCGGATAATTTGAAAAAATTTTGTCATAAGTTAAACTAAGTGATCGTATCCCATACAGAAGGCTAGATCCCATTTGGCATTGCTTTTAGAGGGCTAAAAAGGGATATAAGCTCTTTTGGGTGAAATTGAAGTTTTTCATAAAGATTTTGAAACAACTTTATAACTCCTTTAAAAGCTGAAAAAGGTCTACCATAGAAAAATTCCCATTTGGAGCTTTGGGGCAAAAGCTCTACTTCAAACGTATACAATTTTTTTTTGAAAAAATAATTTAAAAGTTAATAATACTCTATAATAATAGTTTTGGCAGTACAAAATTATAATAATCTAATAGTATTATAAAACTATATTATATTATATGATATTATAATAATATTATACTATCATCATCATCATCATTATTATTATTATAATACAATAATTATATCATGATAATATAATAATTGATCTTTTATATTTGTATAATAAATTTAAATTGTTATTATTTATTATATTATTTAGATTAAATATTAAATAATTAATTTATAAATTAAGCTTATTTTATAATAATAGTTCTTGATAGCACAAATAGTTAAATAATTGAAAGTATTATATATTATCAAGTTACATGGCACTTCAAAACTATAGCTCCTGAATAACAAACATTTTTTACTAAAAGCTCCACTTGCAAAAGCTCTAGAGATGAAAGCTCTACTATCTATATTCATGCTAAACAAGGCCTAAGAGTAAAGAAAAGAGAAAAGAAAAGGACAGAAAATTGATATTTAGTTTTTTAAAAAGGTGTATATTTTTCTTATATATATGCAAATATTTCAAATATCTAGAATAGCAACCGGAGAAAGATTAAAGTTGATAAACAAATGTCACAAACATAGAAAATAGGAAGGACTGCAACATGCCAACCAAAACCAAATAAGGGAAAATAGCCAATAAAATCCCACAATTCATAGGAGTTGAATAAATGGAAATGATGAAGACTGTAAGAGGAGCATTTATATTGAAGGGCCCGCAGACAGCAATATAAAAAGTATCAGAAACCACGGCCTTTTAAGAGGGAAAGGAGTGAGACGGGAGGGAAAAAGGAAAAAACGAGTACGCTCAGGGGAAGAGACTTTTTGCTTCACATGCTGCCGTCCTTCTCCCATTCTATATTGTCCTCGTTCTGCTACTAATGATGCCAGCAGCAGTGCTGCCCGCCATGATGATTATGGGTCTCTTCTGGACATTGATGGTATGCGAAGCTGGTGATTCGAATGAACCCTCCAAGGTGAGACCTTCCCGCCATTTTCTTTTCCCGTCTTAATTGAATTGTGTATCTGATACTTTTGTGTGGGTTCCGGTAACCACGCAGTTTGTGGAATTTTGGAGCACTCAAACGATGATGGTTTCCTCTAAATCTTTCTTTTATTTGGACACCGACAGTCCTGCATGGTTCGAACTAGGAAGTAGAAACCAGTCCTATATGTCAGGAACAAGTGGCTAGCTTACCGCTACATGCATCCAAATCCCCTCATCAGCTTCGGTTCAAGAATCTGGAGGGCAATAAGCTATTGTGGCATTGGGTTCTGATGCTGAATGAATCAAGCCACCAGCTTGTCCTCCTATTTACCCATGTGGAAATCCCATCAGTCAACAACAGAGCAACAAGAAAATCCAACTTCAAACTTGAAATTCAGGAGACTGATGAAATAGTTTCCCAATTATTGCTTAGATGTGCTCTAAAATGCCCTCCACCAATATACAAGTGGCCATCCATACTTCTATTATTTAAAAATTTCAAAGCACTACATTCCAACGGCAGGCAGCAAATGGATCATCAATTCAAACTTAAAATCAACAGTATTTGCGTGAGGCCACTGAATAATTTAATATGACATGCTTAGCCGATGAGATTAAATCTAGAAAAATTCTAGGATCCTGATGGTGCCTCGCTTGAATAAAGAAAACAGGGTGGATCTCTTTCTCGGACCACGGCTCAGACCACTGGAAGCTCGCCACAGTCACTGATGACCACTTTCTTTTTCGGCCGGTCCCCCCGGTCGGTCTCTTGGGACTCGATCAGCTTCACCACATCCATCCCCTCCAGGACCTGCCCAAACACAACGTGCCTCTGGTCCAACCATGGCGTCTGCACAAAAATAGTACACACGAGTCACATTTTCAGCTTCATCGGTAGGCCATCATGTGCTTGTATTCAGCACAAGCACATGCTTCCACATTATTCTACCAGAGCAAGCACAGGTTCTCATAACAACATGACCAACAAGACTGAGGCTTAAACAAATGACAAAAAAAAAATAAGTTTTTTTTCCCACAGTCAAGATGATTTGAAATTTGAAGGAAAGTTGAAAACTGTATTCCGCATTCACTAGTGCCCGTACATGCCCCTAAAAACGTGATCAATGTGCCTGCGCAATAAATGTATGAGAATATTTTTTATTCAAAGAGTTTTCCAAACCAGTGATTCAGCTTTCAAGATTCTCTCTTTCTTTTTTTTTTCCCAGAATCGAAAGCACAAGTCAGTGTTCCAGCTGTCTAAATAATTTCAAGGCTTATGTTCTCAAGATATTTAATAACAGGGGAAATAAAGTTTGAGTTTCTTGATGTTTGATGATCAGAGTGTCTTGAGTGTTTGACAATAATAAGCCAACCTCCAAGATCTCATAGCAGGTACCTTGTAGAAAATGAAGAACCATGTGGAAGAAGAGGCCTACATTTTTTGATGTTTGAAGATCTTATCAAGGAGTCTTAAGTGTTCGACAAGAATAGGCCAACCTCCAAAATCTCTGTCGGTAACTTGTGGAAGAAGCAGACGATGATGAAGAAATCAAGATAACAATACTCGTCCACACTTTACCAAGCCATTAAATGATATAGCTTTCAGACAAGATAAATTAGACCCCATATTATGATAAACAACATAATGCATCCAAAAGTTGCTGGAAACTAGAACCAAGACTAGGAAGTCTAGCATGAAATTGTGGAAAATAATTTCATATGAGTAATAATATTGTCTGTTACCTTGACAGTGCAAATGAAGAACTGGCTTCCATTGGTGTTGGGTCCTGCATTTGCCATGCTAACTACTCCAGGTCCCAGATGAGACACTACAATATTTTTAAATAGCTAAAGATTAATAGCCATGTGAGTGACTGATATTAGAAGAAGACATAGGACACAGAATTCTACTTACACTTGAAGTTCTCGTCTTTAAATGTACGACCATATATGCTTTTACCTCCAGTTCCCTGCAGTTCAAAATTAAGTTTTTGGATAACTGAGAGACAACCTTTCTACACCAATGTACAAATTCTCTGAATGACTCATCCTATACAATTGTTTGTCTGTGTATGACAAACCCAACCGTGGATGACATAGGAAAGTCAAAGACAAGAATCCAGAAGTGTAACTTTGCATCTGTTCATCCTGTTTGCTCTTCTTTTAGTTAAATCAGTTCTAGGTTTAACATCTGTTAAGATGATCAAAAAAAGGAAGATCTAAATAGTTATTTTATGCCCAGAGAGCAGGAAATGTAAAGAAAGCAAAGACCTGTTCCTAGTACAAATGTTGGCAGCACCTTGACATTCTTGTACTCAAAAGAAACATGTTATTACTTTGAAAATTTTGCTAAGGATACATTTCTTTTTTCTCTCCAACAACACATGTTTGAAAAGAAGAATGAGTAAAAAATTATCCAGAGACATAGACCACATTTCTTTATCAACAACTTCTGTATCAATAAGTACAGGTCATGATAGGAATGAAAATTAAAATAAATAAATAAATAAACGAGTAGATTCTACCAAAGAAAAAGTTAATACAATATCAACGTTAAGACATTTCTAATACACCAAAAATTGAAGTTCACCAAATTCTGCATGTTACACGAAATAGACCTTAGAAAAAATTATCATTTACTTTCTTACATAAGCGAAATAAATAGCCAGGTGTTATACAGAAAAACATAATTTAGTACCATATCTATAAATAAAGAGGAAAAATATTAGTTCCATGTGTACCATGTGCAAACAGCAAAGTCTAAAAACATGCAAGAACCTCCAAAAATACGATGTTAAAAAGAGTATTCTCTTCATATGAATTCACGATCTTGGAGGATTTATTTATTTGGTTACAGAGTTTAAAAAATCAGAAAATAAGCAAAAGGTTCCTTACTGAAATTATGCATAATTGTATACCAATGATTCCTAAATTCATGTGACATAATAAAAAAAGTATGTTGAAGAGCAACATTTCATCTTATATAAGAATATGAAGTGATGAGAAATATGAATATTCACAAGGTTTCCAGATTAGGGGAAAAAAATTACATAAGGCAAAAATACAAGCAGTCATAAGACACTCCAAGTACTCCAGAATTGAGGTTCAGTAAATCTAAGATTATGTTGGATAGAATTGAAATTCCTTATTTTTAACTTACATAAAAAAAACAAAATTGTGCACAATTTAAGTGGCACGCAAGCTATGGCATATGCTAGCATGAGGTGAAGAGAGTGAACACGGGAGGATATTTTGAAATCATTCTTAGTCAAATATGAAGAACATCAAAATATAGATCATAAGGTTGAAATGAAAAATAATCAAACCAAGTTGACGAAGTGAATTAGGGACGTGGAATATCATCAACTAAAATTCGCCTAGATTTCAGTCGGGACCTAGAGAACTACATACAAGCTTTAGGAAGATGGGTTTTAGGTGATAATTTATAATACAGTCCCTAGCCCACTGCATGGTCTAATCAATCTTCCAATTAAGAGAGGCATCACAATTATCGAACTAAATCAGATGGATGGTGAAGAAAGTCTTTCCTAAAGGAAAAATAAAATGGACATTAAGAGAATGAAGGGAAGGAGTTGGTTGCCCATGATGCCAAAAATGTTTTCAGAGACAAGACACATTTAGTAAGATGAGTTGCATGGCATTGCAAGATGAAGGAAAGAGCATTATACTGCAGCAAAAACGTCAAACCAATAATGGACACCGATATGGGAAGTGCCATTTTACTTCTTTCATTAACTACAAGTCATATTTTTTGAGATCTAAATTGCGATTGTCACTGATAGGACTCTGAAGAAGTGAAAAGGATAGATTTTTTGGCTGCAACTTATTCTCACATGTACACAGAGGAAAGTAAATTATACCAAATGGGTCACATGTGTGCAAACGTACATATATATGTGTACATTATATATACATAAGTATGTTTACAAGGTATGTAGGGCAAGGCTTCATCGTGAGCAAAGAAAAACCATATTGGTTGTCCCTATGTAGAATGACAACAGTGAAGTCAAGCTCAGCAAACTCAATACAAGTTCGAGCAGCTCATGTACAGACCAAGACAAGCTCAAACACCTGGATACTCGGCCCATTTGTACCCCTACTTGAACCAAATATTTAACAGCCAATTCTCATGACATCTTGAAGAAGCTAGCTCAACAAGATTTTGAAAATTATGAAACTTTATGATCTTATTTTAGCACTGGTTAGACTCTCCATCCCTCTTTTCTTCCTCCACTCTCTCCTCCCTTCTTCTCACAGCTGAAATACAAAACCTTCCCCTCTCTCATTTTCCTTTAATGGCTCAGCTATGAATTTCCAATTTGACATGCATCACATGCCCATCATATTTCACTCTACCACTAATCACAAAAATTCCTATATTACCCTTGTTTGTCCAAAACTTCACCAAATCTCATTCCATCTCTTCCACCAGCCTCAACCTGCTCTCTCTCAAGTAATTCATTGCCTCCAAGTTGCTTTCAATAATCTCATGTTTATAATGTTGTAGTACTGGCTGAATTTCTAAAATTACATATATTTTATAATCACCTAGAGTTCACATAAAATTAATTCAAGCATTGACTTACAATTGTGTTTCATAAACTTTTGACACCTGCAAATATTAAAATGGCTATTGTGTCAAAGAAATGTAAATACTTACATAAATATTATGATCACAAAGAAGAATATCGGGCTTAGTAATTTTCACTATCATGTAACTTTTAGATGAACTTGTTAGTCCACTTACTTATAACTATTTTATGAGTCTTCTCTCACCAATTGTTGGCTACACTGCTCCCCACTATGTTTCTCATCCATGCCACCATGTCTTATTGTATTAAGCCAAGCAACAAAGAATTGTGGAGCTTCAGCTGCAGATTGCCTTAACAGGTGTCTGAAAAGAAAGCAACCTCACGAATGACCATAGAAGAAGCTTGCCATGAAGGAAAATGATAAGAGAGTTGCTCAAGAGGTGTTAGAAGGAGGAATGCAAATGGGGGAATTAGAGGCAAAGTGTAAAGACATTGAAGCATGGAATGAAGAAGCCTAGTCAAGCCATGGAAGGAAGAGGTGGGAGTGATGTTGTGGGTTGTGATAGGAGGGAGGAAAGAAATATACAGTGTATCACAATGACTTAGCTGTTGAATTGACAAAAATACATGACAATTTGTTGATTATTTTGTTATATCTACTGATGTATTAGTCATACCAAATTACACAAAACTATGCCATTAGATGTTAACTTTTAGAGGGGCAATTTTTAAGTATACATATAAAACACTGCCTATATATGAAGGTGTAAATACATAGGGAATAACCAACCTAACCATCCATATAATTCAAATGGATGCCGGTGATTAAAATCCCATTCTATTATCCTGATGCCATTGAAATACCAATCCCTTTCCCCCTCCTTCAAATACTCCACATTTGTCCTCTCTCATCTCCTTTCCTTATCTCTTCCTCCTTTCCTCTGCTCCCCCCCCCACACACACACACTCTCAGCTTCTCATATCCTTCTCTTCCACACTAACATCTAGCAACCCTAGGCATCACCCACAATCCTCGAACCTCCAATGACCCACACAATTCATGCATCCAACAACCCTAACATCTCCCACAGTCCTAGAAACCCTAGTTGCACAATAAGCTTAGCAACCCCAACAACATTAGCTTATCCACATAGTCCCATCACCCCTTTTGTCCTCTCTCAATTGCAACCACCCCACCCTGCCCTCCTTCCTCCCCACGGACACATACAAGGTGCATTTAAGATGGTCTAGCCTAAATTCAAATTTAAGCTTGAGGCTGCCTTACAGTTGTATTTCTGCACTTGGACTAGACCTAGGCTTGTATTAAAATGGGTTTGTTGATCATAAACTTGGCATAGCCCAGCCAAACCAAGCCAATTTCTAACCTTGGTCCCAACATGCGCTGAAGTGTTTCACTATATAGATATGTAAACCATCCCAACAATGGTTCACACGAGCATCATAAGTACTACTTTAATGCATAATATAAAGAGGTAAGGAAAGAGAGAAGAATAGTGTATCCCACTTTAATAGATAAAAGAGACAAGAAAAGAGTAATGATAGAATATGAGAATAAACACAGATAGAATGGAATAACTTCCAAGACAATATTCTACTAAATAATCGATCGTCTGATTACAAAAGTCAAGCTTTTCCAAAGCCTTAATGATAAGACCTGTAAATCACTCTAAAGCACATAATAACTCTCTCAACCCACTCATTATAACCAAACGAAAACTCTGTATATTTTAGCTAATTTTACTCAAAACATGAATACTTATGTTTCCTAATTTCTAAAAATCATTAATTATCAGTACTCAGAAGTTTCTAAGCAAGCAAATGCAATTCGAATCATTAAATAAGCAAATTACAGCATTTTATTTGATAATCTCACAAATAAATCAAGTTAATAAAAGCAACTCAAGGAATCTTGTCCTTAACCCCTATCTAGCATAGAGAAACAACCATCCAACCTTTGCATCCTTTTTCCTTTATTCTTCCAACATTTCCCCCTCTTTTATCCTCAATAATCATCCCCTTTAGTAAGCAACATGCACTCACAAGCAGCAAGACTACAATTGATTATTCAGGAGTAAATGTCACCACCAACTCTCCATTTTAGTCATACCCCTCTCAACCTTCCACAATTTTGTCACTCCACAACTTTTGCTAGGGACAAGACATTGCTCACCCCTTGCTAGTCTCATTACCTCGACAAATCCTCATGCATATATCCATTCAAAAAATAAGAGTAAGAAAGCCAAACTTCAAATCCTTTTTAAAATTCCACAGCCTGGCCAAATGCTTGTAGTCAAGATTAGACAAATCACAGCTCTCCAATACAAGTCAAACCCAAAGTAGCCCAAACTTTAAATTCCAATATGCATCAGTTCTAAAAGTTCAAAACTTTATTTCAGCTAGCCAGAAACTCCATTCGGTATAAGGCAGCAGAAAACAAGGAGGAAAGGAATCATTCCATAAGGCTTAGCGATAATCTCATTTTAGCTTGATATAATTTAGAGCAGTGACACTTTTCTTATTTGACAAGGGATACAGAGCTGCATCATACATACTTTTGTTCAATTTTTATGAAAAAATTATGGATTGTGACTTAGAAGAAGAATAAATCTATTTGTTTCAATGAACACATATTTTGCCTGTCTTCTCCTATCTAACATGCATCATTCATGTTGTTTACATAAACAAAGCCACCACAAAATTCCATGAATAATCCATGTTTGTTATTTTAATAAATCATTAAATTGAAAATCCTCCCATATTTAACACACCTTAGACAAGGAATTCAGCATTCATAAGTAGAAATCATGTTGTTCTCATCATGTAGTATTTCAAATTATTTCTTTAAGTCCAAAGATGTTACATCTGGTTATTCAGTTTTACATTTTCATGAACTAAAAGTTATAAGAAGATGATTATGGAAATCAAACATTTATGATTAATTATTTGGCTTTTTATGATTTAAACTGAATATATGAATTGCATTGTCATGGCATTATGCATTAATTTTCCATGAATGATTAAACAATAAAAGTAAATCTTCTTTGAAGACTAGTTCAACAACCCGTAGATGTCAAGTTTATTATTTTCAGTGGAAAATGTGGTATGCAGAAGATCGACATGACATATTAGGTTGATATTCTAATATGCATGGTAGCCTATAATCTGGCAGCATCTGCTGTGCCTCTGACAAAACAGTGAAAATGCCAACTTTTCACTGCATCGTAGTGACAAAAATAAAAAATGTTACCATGTTTAAACTTTCTATAGAAGCAAGTGGGCTAAAATCAGAAAACAAGGAATAAGAAAACATACATTTCCCTTGTCAAAGTCTCCCCCTTGGATCATGAAATCTTTGATGACACGATGAAACGTGGATCCCTTGTAGCCAAAGCCTTTCTCCCCTGAACAAAACATCATGAATCAAGAAATGCATCAACATTTTCTTCATGATAAACCAAGAGACCAGAAAACAATAAACATATAAAAAGAGTATCAAAAAAAATAAAAGCTAACTCTCAACCTGTACAAAGAGCACGAAAGTTCTCAGCTGTTTGGGGCACATCATCCCCATACAGCCCTATCACAATCCTTCCAACAAGATTTCCCACTGGGTTCCCAATGCTTACATCAAAGAACACTTTGTTGGTGACCTTGGACTGCAATTCAGCTTCCTGAAATTACACCAAACAACAGAACCATTATCAGAACTCAAAAAACTCTACCCAAACATTGTTATATTTAAAAGTGTCACCAAAATCAAAACCTCATATTAGTGGTAATATCACCAATAAACCCTGTTATCTTGTAACCCAATAAATTTCTCAAATATGCTGCAACATAATTTTAAGATTCCATTACAAGCATCAGATATCAATACAAATTCCATCTACTAAAACTCATGGGATTCTCATCTTGAAGGACTGAAATATTTTTACGGAACCAGAGAAAGAAAAGCTTGTTTTCTTCGATTAAGTTTTCAAGACTAAGGGATCCCACAAGAACATGAAGTTAAAACATAACATCAAATAAGAATCCAAGTTCCACCAATTAAAGAGAAAGACGACCAAATTAAACAAACTACACTCAGACAGAATTCCATTAAAAGCCTAACAAAGCTTTGAAAGAATAATGCGGTGATGTATTCATATTCCATTACAGGTACGGTATCCTAGAGCAGCATCAAACTCTTGTCACATTGTCTTAAAATACAAAAATAGAATCAGAAAAGGCAGGAAAAAAATTTATCTTAATTCCCAAAATCAAAGTAATCGCATACAACATCAAAGAAAAATGCAGCTTCCAACATTAAAGAATGTTGAATTAACTACACAAACTACAAGATGTACTCAAAATTTTATTAAATCCAACAAAAAATTCAAGAATAAGGCAATCAGGTTTTACAAGAATACTGCAACAACATGCTAAACCCCCATTAAACACGGTAGATTTCATTGCAGATTACATCCACTTCTCATGATATTCTTTTCTTGACTATTAAATGGTTCAAAGGGGTCAATAATTGGTTCTCTTTGTTTCAGCTTCTCCAAGTACCCAAGCGATCAAATATAACAGAAATCAAGGATCCAATCCCTTTAACTACATAAAGAAATTTGCCTATTCCACACTAAGCAATACATTACTAGAAATCCTACTGGAAAGCCTAAGTGAAAATGGGCAAGAAAAAGAACAGCCGTAAAGCCCTAATGCCCGGCTACTGACCTTCAACTCAGCACGAGCCGAGGTGGTGTAGCAGGCACTCCTCCAGGAGGACGACAGGGAGAGGGAGAAAAGCCCATGGCCGCCAGAGAGAGCGGCGGCGGAGGAGACCTTCGACGCCAGCAAGGAGCTCCCTCGGAGACCCAAGAAAACCGGCGACGGGGTCCGGAGATGGGAACGGCGGAGCATCCCTGGCCTGGCCACCGCCGGCCGCACGCTCGCCTGCGAGAAAGAGAGAGAACGAAACGACGTCAGAGAGGGAGGGGAGGAGGGAGGGAGGGAGGGAGAAAGAGAGAGAGAGAGAGAGATTGTTCAGGAGGTCGTACAAGGCTGGTGAGAGAAGACGCCATTAATGGAGGAGGAGGAGGAGGAGGAGTTAAGCAGGAGAAGCGATGATGAAGGAGAAGAGGGCTGGTGGATTTTCGTTCGGCTGCCGCCGCTGATAAGTGATAAGAATAGGAAGAAGGGGGATAAGCAGCGTTGCTCGTTTTTGCCTTTGAGAGAGGAGAGGGAAAAAAAAAAAGGAAAATGGGTGCTGGGAAATCGGAATTAGCCAACAAGGCCATTTGTTAATTTTAATTTGTTTAAAAACTCTAAAATCAAATAATAATAATAGAAAGGATGATTTATTTGAAGATAAAGATGATTTCATTACCATTTTTTATTAGATTTTAACAATATAAACATTTGCATTTGTATCTGGATAGATTCAAATATAAACATTGATCTAGATTCAAGATAATTTTTTTTTCCAATCCATTTTCACCTCAAGATTTATTTTTTATAGATAAAAAAATTTATCTAGCTGTCTATATTTTTTTAAATAAATATTTTTTATATAATATTTAAATAAAAAATAGTTTATTTATATTTTTAAAACATAAAAAAATAATTTTAAAATCCATCATCCATACTTTTTTTTGCATTCCTACTTGCTTGGGTAATATATTAAGCTTAACAAACCTTGAACTCTTTTTGTTGGGGATAAATTCTACTTCCGTCGAAGTCCAGCCTGATGCTTAGCTTAATGTAACTGATAACCACGGAAGAGCTTCGATCAAAAATTCTCCTCAAGCGGTCAAATCTTAGCCGAACTCCTTCAACTGATTGAACTCCTCAACGGCTGAGCCCCAACCAAACTCCTCCATCGGTCGAACCCCTCTCGAGCTCTCCGAGCGGTCGAATTTCTATCGAACTCCCCGAGCGGCCGAATTTCTACCAAACTCCTCCTTCGGTCGGACTTCTCCAGGAGCCTGACTCCTCCCAAACATCTTCTTCGGTCGAATTTCTATAGGAGCCGAACTTCTTTCAGATTTCTCCTACAGTCGGATTTCTACAGGAGCCGAACTCCTTCCGAACTTCTCTTCAGTCGAATTTCTACGAGAGCCAAACTCTTTCTGGATTCCTCCAAGAGCCGAACTCCTTTCGGACTCCTTCAGTTGAATTTCTATAGGAGTCGAACTCCTTCCAGATTCCTCCTGCAGTCAGATTTCTACAGGAGCCGAACTCCTTCCGGATTCCTTCAGAAGCTGAACTTCTTCTAGACTCCCTCCTTCAGTCGAATTTCTGCGGAAGATGAACTCCTTCTGGACTCCTTCTTCAGTCAGATTTCTACAGGAGCCGAACTCCTTCCAAATTTCTTCTTCAGTCGGATTCCTCCAGGAGTCGAACTCCTTCCGAATTCTTCCTTCAGTCAAGTTCCTCCAGAAGCCGAACCCCTTCCGAATTTCTCCTTAAGTCAAATTTTTTTAGGAATCGAACTCCTTCCGGAC
Source organism: Cocos nucifera (assembly GCA_006176705.1). Taxonomy (NCBI): domain Eukaryota; kingdom Viridiplantae; phylum Streptophyta; class Magnoliopsida; order Arecales; family Arecaceae; genus Cocos; species Cocos nucifera. The sequence goes on from QRFJ01000292.1 coordinate 977,127, forward strand.
TTCTCCTTCAGTCAAATTCTTCCAAGAGCCAAACTCCTTCCAGACTTTTTCTTCAGTCAAGTTTCTCTAGGAGCCGAACTCCTTCCGAATTTCTCTTTCAGTCAAATTCTTGCAGGAGCCAAACTCCTTTCGAACATCTCTTTCAGTCGTATTCCTCCAGGAGCCGAACTCCATCCGGACATCCTCTTCAGTCGGATTTCTTCAGGAGCTGAACTCCTTTCGGACACCTCCTTCAGTCGAGTTCCTCCAAGAGCCAAACTCCATTCGGACATCTCCCTCAGTTGGATTCCTCCAGGAGTCGAACTCCTTCTGGATTCTTCCTTCAGTCAAGTTTCTCTGGAAGCCAAACTTCTTTCGAACTTCTTCTTCAGTCAGATTCCGAACGTCTGCTTCCATCGGATGGTTACGACTGTCATTATCAGTCTGGCGATACCTCTCTCTCCGTAACAAATCCCATATGGCCCACGATCAGACGATATGGTTATCACTATCAGTCTGACGGCACCTCTCTCTCCATATCAAACCCTATGTGGCCCCGAGTAGCCTACTACTGGACGACTGCAGCTGTCACTATCAGTCTGTTACAAGCGGCGCTATAAGTAGCGCCTTCCTCTGTGATAGACTCCACCAGACCTCGAGCAGCTCGCTACCAGACGGCTACAACTGTCACTATCAATCTGCTACAAGCTCCATCTATAAAAAGAGACCATCTAGATATATTTTCTCTAAGCTCTCTTCTTCTTTTCAAAACTCTGCCGAACTCTTTTTTAAGCACTCCATTTCTATTGGCCAGAAGAGCTGACTTGATTGTCAGAGGGTCCTGCCGGAGCCACCACCACCGATTTCGAATGAAACTTTATTTTGTAGGTCACCGACGGTGACCTCATCTTCCTCGACTCTAGCTCGATCCAACGTCAATCAGATTCTGCACCAATAGGATTGACGCTAGAGGAAGGGCCTTTTGTTTTCCAAGTATCCTTATTCTTAAAGGAGTGCTCAGCCGATCCTATGGATCTTCTTCTTCAAAGTCCATCTCCATTCTCTCCCTCAACCCTGAGAAATGACTCCAAAAAGGATGACTATCCAGAGATCTACCACTTCTGCCGTCAGATCTAAGCCAGATCCGTCTGTCCCTACTTCATCGTCGGTGCTTCAACCTCCTCCTCCATCGACGACCATGGTAGACCTGAAGCAGTTTAATCTGCTAATGCAGCGGATTCAAGACCTCACCAAAATAGTGTAGGCCATACGGCAGCCTTCGGTGGCGGTTCCGTCAGAAAACCCACCATCGAAATATCAAAAATCGATCCCAAGGAGGAGCACTTGGGCTAGCATATACATTGCCTCTGGAAAGAAGAAACGGAGAGCAGAGAATCCTTACTTGGATCATGGTTCTTCTCCGGAAGGAACCTTTCCCATCCATAGTCAGAAGCCTTCCAAAACATGCAATCGAGTTGACGTCCTCGATCAAAAACTATGGGGGATGGATCGATGGATTGAGGAGCTCAACCACGTTGCCCCAGCTCACCATGGTGACGTCCTCACCGATCCTCCTTTCTCTCTCCGAATTATACAAAAGTCCATTCCATCGAACTTCAAGCTTCCCTAATTTAAAAGTTACGATGGAACTTCTGATCCAGTCGATTACCTAGAAGCCTTCCGGACCATGATGCTACTCCATGACGCATCAGACGCCATATTATGCCGAGCTTTTTCATCTATCTTAAAAAAAGCAGCAAAAAATTGATACTCGACATTGAAGTCGAGTACGATCTTCTTCTTTGATCAGATGAGCCATCAATTTATGGCTCACTTCGTCAGCAGTCGACGTTCGCATCGAGTTTCAAATTTTTTGATGAACATCAAGTAGAACGAGAGAGAATCCATCCGGGCTTATGTCATCCAGTTTAATGCTGCTGCGTTGGAGGTCCGAAACCTGGACCAGTCAGTTGCGATGGCCGCACTTAAGGGCGGCCTTCAGAAGAATGATTTGATGTTCTTCTTGGAGAAGAAGTACCCCAAAAATTTTGTCGATCTGCTAGCTCGTGCTGAGGGATATGCTCGAGCGAAAAAAGCCTTCAAGTTGAAGGATGAGAAAGCTGTAGGAGAGCGGCATAGACTCACCGCTGATAGAGGGCCGAATGAAGTTTGCCGCGCTCACGGACTTCCCCCGAGCGCAAGCGAGCCCAAACTCCACCTCGAGCTCATCATTAAAGAAGCCCCGATGGAAGAGCGCGAAGAAGTTTCCCTCCTGAAGGTTTCACAACTACGCCCCCCTCAATGCTCCATAGATGCCGGTCTGAAGCAAGCCAATGGCGCCACCGCAGTTAGAACCACCAATGAGGGAGGAACAACAAGAAGATCAGCCATCTCCTGGCATCAACACTATCTCTAGGGGGCTTAGTACTTTGGCGAGCCGCCATCTCTCAGCCCCAGAGCCAGAAGAAGTTTGCTCCGAATTGGAAAGATCCACATGAAATAGAGAAGGTCGTTCGGCCCGAAACTTATTGCCTAAAGAAGTTTGGAGAAACAATGCTCCCACGACCTTAAAACTCAGAGAATTTGAGAATGTACTGCCAATAATTTTCCTTCAATAAAACTCTTCCATTTCAATATTATTGTTTCTCGATGCGAAAACTATCTGATGACAGAAAAGAAGCAATCAATAGTGGCCATGTTAGGAATAGGAGGAGAACCTCATCCTAACATGAGCAAGTCAAAGGCCTTATTCATTTTAGACGAGATGGAGGAAGAGGCCCTGACAACAACCCTTATGCGCCCCCACAGTCCGTTAGGAACAGGAGGAGAACCTCATCCTAATGCGAGCAAAGTCGAAGGCCTCATTCATTTTAGATGAGATAGAGGAGAGATCCTGACAACGACCCTTATGTGCCTCCACAGCCTATTAGGAATAGGAAGATAACCTCGTTCCAACGTGAGCAAAATTGAAGACCTCGTTCATTTTAGATGAGATAAAGAGAGAGGCCTTGACAATGGCCCCCATGTGTCCCTACAATTCATTAGGAATAGGAGAAGAATCTTATCTTAACGCGAGCAAAGTCGAAGGCCTCGTTCATTTTAGATGAGACGGGGGGAGAGGCCCGAACAACGGCCCCATTATGCCCAACAACAATAGGAGATAGGATCTTCTTCAACCTCGGATGGAGAGAAGATCTCCCCCGAGCTTTAACTTCAACCTCGGTTGGAGACAAGATCTCCTTCGAGCTTTCACTCTAACATCAACCTTGGCTGGAGATAAAAGATCTCCTCCGAGCTTCAACTGCAACGTCAATAGGAGACAAGATCTCCCTCGATCTCGGCTGGAGACAAGATCTCTCTCGAGCTTCAACTTCAACGTCAACCTTGGCTGGAGACAAGATCTCCTCCGAGCTTCAACCGCAACGTCAACAGGAGATAAGATCTTCTTTAACCTCGATTGGAGAGAAGATATCCCCCAAGCATCAACGTCAACCTCGGTTGGAGACAAAGATCACCACCGAGCTTCAATTTTAACATCAATAGGAGACAAGATCTTCCCCGAGCTTTCACTTCAACGTCGACCTCGGTTGGAAACAAGATCTCCTCCGAGCTTCAACTTCAACATCAATAGGAGACAAAATCTCTTTCAACCTCGGCTGGAGAGAAGATCTCCCCCGAGCATCAACATCAACCTCAACTGGAGATAAGATCTCTTTCGAGCTTCAACTTCAACATCAACAGGAGATAAGATCTCCTTCAACCTCGGTTGGAGAGAAGATCTCCCCCGAGCATCAACATCAACCTCGGCTGGAGACAAGATCTCTCCCGAACTTCAACTTCAACGTCAACAGGAGACAAGATCTCCTTCAACCTCGGCTGGAGATAAGATCTCCCCCGAGCTTTCACTCAACATCAACCTCAGTTGGAGACAAGATCTTTCTTGAGCTTCAACCTCAATAGGTGCAGAGCTCGAAAAAAAACTTCGATAGTCGTCTTTTTTGTACTTTCTTTCTTCGAATTTCGAACTCGAAAGTAGGGGGACTATTGTTGGAGATAAACCCCACTCCCGTCAAAGTTCAGCCTGATGCTTAGCCTAATGCAATCGGTAATCACGGAAGAACTTCAATCGAAAATTCTCCTTCAATGGCCAAATCTTAGCCGAACTTCTCAGCGGCCAAGCCCCAGCCAAACTCCTCCATCGGTCGAACCCCTCTCGAACTCCCCAGCGACCGAATTTCTGTCGAACTCCTTCAAGAGCCGGACTCTTCCCAGACTTCTCCTTCGATCGGACTTCTTCAAGAGCCGGACTCCTCCCAGACATCTCCTTCGGTCGAATTTCTATAGGAGCCAAACTTCTTTCGAATTTCTCCTACAGTCGGATTTCTATAGGAGCCGAACTTCTACCGGACTTCTTCTTTGGTCGGATTTCTACAGGAGCCGAACTCCTTCTGGACTTCTCTTCAGTCGGATTTCTATGGGAGCTGAACTCCTTCTGCATTCCTCCAGGAGCCGAACTCCTTTCGGACTCTTTCAGTTGGATTTCTACAGAAGCCGAACTCCTTTCGGATTTCTCTAAGAGCCGAACTCTTTTCGGACTCCTCCTTCAGTCAGATTTCTATGGGAGCCAAAATCCTTCTAGATTCCTCCAGGAGCCAAACTTCTTTCGGACTTCTCTTTCAGTTGAATTTCTATAGAAGACGAACTCCTTCTGGACTTCTTCTTCAGTCGAATTTCTATAGAAGCCGAACTCCTTCCGAATTTTTTCTTCAGTCGGATTTCTCTAGGAGTCGAACTCCTTCTAAATTCCTCCTTTAGTCAAGTTCCTCCAGGAGCCGAACTCTTTTCGGACTTCTCCTTTAGTCGAATTCCTTCAGGAGCCGAACTCCTTCCGGACTTCTCCTTTAGTCGTCGGATTCCTTCAGGAGTCAAACTCTTTTCGGATTCCTCCTTCAGTCAAGTTCCTCTAGGAGCCAAACTCCTTCCGGACATCTTTTTCAATCGTATTCCTTAAGGAGCCGAACTCCATTCGGACATTTCCTTCAGTCGGATTCCTCTAGGAGCTGAACTCCATTTCGACATCTTCTTCAGTCGAGTTCCTCTATGAGCCGAACTCCTTCCGAATATCTTCCTTAGTCGGATTTCTCTAGGAGCCAAACTCCTTCCGGATTTCTCCTTCAGTCACGTTCCTCCAGAAGCCGAACTCCTTTCGGACTTCTCTTTCAGTCAGATTCCGAATGCTTGATTCCATCGGATGGTTACGACTGCCATTATCAGTCTAGCGACATATCTCTCTCCATAACAAATCTCACGCGGACCACGATCAGACGGTATGGCTGTCACTATCAGTCTGATGTCACCTCTCTCTTCGTAGCAAATTCCACGTGGCCCCGAGTGGCCCACTATCAGATGGCTACAGCTGTCATTATCAGTCTGCTATAGGCAGTGCCTCTCTCCGTGACAAACTCTACCAGACTTTGAGCGGTCCGCTACCAGACGGCTATGGGTGTCACTATTAATCTGCTAAAGGCTCCGCTTATAAAAAGGAACCCTTCAGATATATTTTCTAAGCTCTTTTCTCCTTTCCAAAACTCCATCGAACTTTTTTCTGAGCACTCCATTTCTATTGGCCAGAAGAGCTGACTTGATCGTCGGAGGGTCCTGTTGGAGCCATCACCACCAACTCCAAATGGGACTTTATTTTGCAGATCACCGACGACGATCTCATCTTCCTCGACTCCAGTTCGATCCAGCATCAATTAAATTCTGCACCAACATTTTTGAATTTTGGAGCAACTAAATTTGAACTTGGAACCAATTGTTCAGTGAGGTAGAGCAAACTTTACCAAAGATGAATATTGGTGATACAATTAGAATTGACAGGTCACAATAACTTGGTTCAAATATGTGGGTCAAACTTGTAAAACTTGAATTAATTCAATTCACCAAGTGAATTTGGTTAGAATTGGGTTAGGATAAATCTTCAATCGCCCCGAGTTCTTCGGCTAATAGCTTAATAACCGGCTGCTAGGAAAGTGATGCAGGCTTAGATAGCCATTGGGCATAAAGTTCAGCGCATCCCCAGCCTGGTTGGCTTCATGTTGGCTAAGCAAAGAAGTCCATCTCACCCAATCATATCATGCCCTAGGCATGGGACAAGTTTAGCCCAATACAACCTCAGCCCATCTAAGGCAGACTTAATTAGCAATAAAGCTATGCAATATAAAATGGCGAAGAGCATGCGTGGCTTCTTCTTTGGCGATTTACCTTCTCTCTGATGCATACAGGGAAGCCAATCGACCTATTGATTGGCTGTCCAAATAGGGTCTCAACGGTCATATGAGGGAGTTCCAGTAGGATGATTTCCTGAATCCTCTAAGTTAAAAAGTGAGGGTGACTAATTATTTTTTCCATAGGAGTTTTAATATAACAACGTAGGTTTAGAAAAAAATTATATCGTGTATACAGCATGCACCACATAACCAACTAATCATGCACCACATCAATCATCTCGTCTCATGAACTGTATTCATTACATGCTCATCTCGATGATTGGCCTACAAATTGGAAACGATGTGGTTGGCATGGTGCATGACCATATTGATGCATGGAGTGTACAATATAATCTATGCAGATTTAGCTCTTTTTCAACAGAGGAACATTTCAAATGGTTGTTTGGCATGTAGGCATTGACTTGATGACAAGTGCAATCAGATGTTTCAATTAAAAAAAAAAAGGATCGGTGCTCTAACTTGAAATAAATATAAATTCATAAATATGATAGAAAAAAATAGAAGCTTTGTTTGGCTTGATGATAGGTTTTGAAAACAGCCATCACCTAAGCTTGAACCCTCATATCAAGCTTGGCTCTCCTTGTTTCAACTTTTAGTCCTTCTATTTTTTTTGCCAATTTAGTTGGGATCCTCTAAGGTGCATGTTTTGCATAGTGAAGAGTAATTGCCACCGCTTCATACCATCATGGAGATAGACAGCTATTTGGCATCCAATAGCGATGCGCCATGTTTGGCATGCATCGTGATGCGCCATGTTTGTCATGCATCATGATGCACCATGTTTGTCGGTCATCCATCCAGCGATCAAATGATGTGATAGTGATCGAGGGGAGTACCGTCTTCTATGGTGCAAAGCATGCAACGCAGATTATCTAAACTCTTTGCTAATCTATGTATCTCTCTCTCTACCAGCAAATAAAGTAGAGTCAAGTTAGGGAGAACACGCAAACCTAACACAGTCTCTTGAAGCACAAAAAGTTGGTCATTCTCAGACTAACGTGCTGGCCTATGCCGTATCAATAGGAGCCCACCCGGAGTGCCGGTCCACTTGTAACTCAAACGTCAACCACACTAACTAACGTGCATTTTAAAAGGCCCGCGTGTTGTCGGATTACGTGACAGCCCAGCTACGCATCGACCAGCCACATGTTTCTTTTCTTATTTATTTATTTATTTATGTTTGCAGACAAACGATCACATTATTTTGATACGAGAACAATCCAGAAAATTATAATACAAAATATCTCAAAGTGCCTGAGAGCAATCATCGTCTTGACACGCCGGATCCAATCTCCAATGTGCTCGGCTACACATTAATTTTAACTTATAGACCGTAACATGATGATCTTGTACTAAGAAGAATAATTGATTCACACACTTGATTGCCATGCTTGATTTGAAATCCAGCGATGTTGCCAATACCCACATGTATCATACCCCAACATGTCCGTAGTTAGGACATGTTGTTCATTCGAAAAGGAACTCGAATAAAGGGAAACAAGTGCTTTTATAATTTTTAAAGCAAACGGTGTTTCTTACAAAAATTAGTAATATTTGAAAAGTGCTTTTATAAGAAGAAAAGTATAAAAGGGTGTTCTCAAGGGGAGCTAGAAAACTAAGCTTCTGAAATTTTTTTATTGAAAAGATTCTTTTTTTGAAAAAGCAAAAGCAATACCAAACATGATCCAAGTTCAAATAAAAACGATTCTTACGAAGCTGTTGTTTGGAGAATGGATGGCATTAATTCTTTGAAACATTTATCAAGAATACGATGAAAGGGTCGCATTATAATGGTGACAATACCATGTTTAGCTGCCTAGCCTACTAGGAAACCTTGATTTCGACCTCATAAAGCATAGACATTAAACCTCTGACAAAGTAAAACTACCAGAGATATTTCCCACCATGAAGGATGATGGTAGGTCATTATTCACAAATGGCACCTTTCTAACTTGGTATTGATCAAGAGTCCACAATTATTATAGGGAGGGCGGCTGATAGGAGAGTTAGCATCAAGCATGCTACTACCGTAGCTACTTGCTCCAAGGATCCCTCTCAAGATCATGGGACCTCAAGTGGTCCTTTCCTGGATCACTGACCACTAAATAATGACAGGATCCCATGATTTATCAGCTACCTCTTTAATCTAGAGGCTATTTTTGTGGTAAAAACCCAACTAATATCTTGATGGTTGGATCTTTAGGGTTGGACCACTACCACTAATTATGACATTTTCAAGACCTGACTCTTTGTTAATAACCTCTTCCTATGTGTCCATGTTCATGACCCTGTAAAGGTGTAGATAAGAAGGTTTAATGTGGACCACTAGGCTCTGAAGGATGGATGACCAAGTGCAGTTCCCTCTGTAAATTAGTGGCCTCTTGAAGGGGACTCAACCTTGTGCCTCGACATTTTGGTCCGGATGTGAACACTAGACTATTACTTGGGTGAATTATAAGAGAGTCTGTAGGAATCCGTGGAGTCTAGGTTCAATGCAGACCTAGAATAGAAAACATCATAGGCAGCAAGAGAAACTTGACATGGACCCAAAAATGAGACAAGGACCGACTTGAATTTTTGGAATTGGCTTGGTTTGGGACTTAATATTATTGCATAAGTCATCCAATCAACTTGAGGGTAGTTCCAAATCAATCAATAGGTCTACAATTAATGTGGACTATGTTCATCAACTGTCCAATATTATTAGTTAAACAAAAGCATTAAAAAAACAAAAATCATTTGGTGTCTAACCTTTTTTTTAATTTTAAAATTTTGACTATTGCGACCTTTGTTTATCATCGAAGTATAGTGCATACTTAGCTATTCTTGATAATTTTATTTCCGATTATGTATGGTAGAGGCAATAAGTGAAAGGACATCTATTCAAATGGAGATATCCTGCCAAAAATCCTCAAAATATCCGGAAATAAATCTATTTGGATAAGCGCAAAGAGTAAGATCCAAAAAGGAATAAGGAAAACCTTATCCTCTCTAATTATTACTTTGCTCTCATCAACTTTTTAAATATATTGATATTTAGTTAGAAGGATTCTGGAATAAAAATAGAAATAAGTAACTTCCATTTCAACTGTTTGGTTGGAGTAAATCTCATTCTCATTCCACTTTCAAAGAGAAATTGGCATGATGATTTCAATTACATTCACAAACCAAACATGTCTAGAGATATGACCATTTCAGTTACTATTTCAACCTATTCTGATTGCAATGAACCTAGTCCGCCCTAAAAAGTAAAAGTAATTTTGTCGCTATGTTAAAATCCAAAACATGATGTACTCATTTAGTCCCTATACTTCTTCTTTTAGACTAACACCACGGAAAGATTTATCCCGTGAAATAGATATTCCTCAAGATTTATCTGCTCCCTTGAATGCAACTATAGTTTATATTTTCACTAATGCCCCTTTCCTAGTCTGAACTAAAAATATCAATCCAAATTCTTGCTTTAACTTTTTTACTGGGCTGTCAAAAATAATGGGCGGTAGTCCATGAAGAATGTTCTCTGTTTGGTCATTTCTTCAGTCATATACCTGACAAGAATTTTACGGCACAGCTTCTAGGCTCCCAGATTTCCTGTGTTTTATTTTTCCCTTTTACAGCACATAACATTTCTTGTCTTCGTGTAACTCAAAGAAATTCTGGAAGACTTTAACATTGGACTCTCATGGATTGGAACCCATCAGAATCCATGGCATGCCTGATACAAGTTTCTGCCTAAGAAGGCATTTAGGCGGCTGATCAACTAAACTCAAAAGAATCACTAAACGTACAAGTTGTCAACTTATAGGTCATTTGTCGGCCAAGACAATTAATTTTATGTTGTGTTGGGTGTAAAAAATGAATTGAAGGATGGATGGATGAAAGAGAAAGGATAAACGAGAAAGAGGATGCATAGATAATCTATCCATCATTTCAGAAATATGAAAGAATGGATAAAAATCATATGAAAGGATGGATAAAAATGATTCTCTCCTCTATTTGGTATAGGAGAAATAAAAAAAAGAATGAACGATATTTATATAATATTTTTACTAAACTATTCTTTAAAAGAAATCTTATTATTATCAATTTATTATACTAATTTATACTAAATTAGTAAATAATTTATAAACTTATAATTATGATAATTTATAATTATATAAAAAAATATATAAATATTTAATTTTAATTTAGTTTAATTTAATAAATAATTTTATAATTAAATTATTAATAAATTAATTATATAAATAACTAGCTAATTTATAATTTAATTTAATAATTAATTTTATTAATTATATTATTGCTGCAAGGCTTCAAATGGTCGAAAAGAACTCGCGCAGGAAAGCCAACTAGATAGAATCGATGCTGATCATAGGACAACCTGCAAGAAAAAGTTCAAAAATCAGTGGGATACCCTTCGATTCAGGATCCTCCAATGCTTAAGTCAACTAAAGCCTTGAGAATAGATAGTGAAAATAGAAAACAAAAAGATAGAATAAGAGGACTTTGAGTAAAAAGAGGGTTCAATCTTCCTTCAGTAGAAAAGTTAAGAGTTCATTTCAGCAGATTTTTGACTTTATGAATCTTATGCTAGAGCTTGTCCTGGAGAACTACTCTACCCTTAAGAAATTGCTTAGATCTTAAGAAGAGTTTGTTAGGCCGTTAGTTTGTTAAGATCAGCTGGATTGCAGCTGTTGACCATTAAGCCTTGGTGGCAATTAATTATAAAATAGCTGGAGGAGAGCCGCAATTGGATTGGAACGCAGCTGGCACTTAGCTGGCTTTCAAAAAATATAGAGGTCGGTAATTTACCGATCTGATTAGTCTGACGAGATCGGTAGTCTACTGATCTCAGCATCAATTGATGAAGTGCTACCGTAGGGTTGTGACATTAGTATTTTATCGATCTTGATCTATCGCCTAGGTCGATATAAATTCGATCTCCTACGGATCTCAATAGTTGCCGACCTTCGGGTTGGTAAAATATTAATTTGATTCTAAGTCGACTAAATATCGATCTCGTGCCGTATTTGGCTTGTATATTATGGGTGGTGGTTCTCCGGTCTGAACTTTGCTATGATTGGTTTGCTACCAATCTGGTTTTGATTATTTAGTTGATCTAATCAACTGATTGTCGATCTAGGTACCAGTTTGGTCTTTTACCGACCTGAGATCGGCACTTGTCATATTTAGTGCTCATCTGGGACAATGATCCTCCTGATGATGCCACGTAGCTAGCAAAAATTGTCCATACCAACAAATATAAATAACTACTTAATTTATAATTTAATTTAATAATTAATTAATATTATATAAATAATTAATTAAAAATAATAAATAAAAATAGGAAAAGTGAAGATAATTTTAGTTATTTAATTATAATTATAGAAATTATGTACTAAAATTAAAATAATTAGTAATAAAATTTAATAGTATATAATTAATAATATATATATAAATAATATGAATAAAAAAATAAAGAAATATTATAGTTTTATCAAAAAATTAATAAAGGATAATTTTATCAATACAAAAATTCATCCATCAATGCTTCATCCATCCTTCCTTGCATCCTTCTAAATTGGGAGAATACAAATTGATGGGCTAGGATGATTGGAGAATCCTACTTTTTCATCCATCCTTCTTATAATTTTTTAAATTAAATAGTAGATGGAGGCCATCCATTCTTCTTCCTATGACCTCAATCAAATATAGGGTTAAGATTTAGATTCTTGAATGGTAGAAATTAATTAGATTTTTTTCTAAGTATAAAAAGAAGAAGAAAAAGATAACGACGATGCTGATGATATCAATTTTACGTAAACTTACCAGGTAGCTGAAAATAAGCAAAACGAACATACATGATATGAAAAAATAAAACTTCTTTATCAAAACAAAATATAAATAAAAGATCTCTGACAGCAACCGTCTGAGTGTAATATCCACCAAGTTTTCCTAGTCTTTGCCTGGGAAGAAAAGAAAAATATAGCCGTTATATGGTGAGAAATCTTTTGATGGATATCGTACTCTAAGCCTGTGCATCCACGCATGCGCAACACAAGTGAGAAGTGCTGGGCTTTCCTCGTATTCTTAGTTCTTAACAACGTATCACAAACGCCTCTAGCCGCACCAGCCATGGCTCAATCATTTCTAGCTTAAATTTGGGTCTACAGTATTGTTTAAAGTAGGACTAGATACAAACCTCAAGCCTTGAGCTAAGATCTAGAGTTAACGTGGTCACTCAGATGATTGGTGAAAAGAATGTTTGTTGGTCCAAATTGAACAAGTGCAGTACAAGAGGAGCTAAACGAACCGGTCCAACCATATCTCAAAATACAAAGAATCATGTTATAAACTGATTAGAGTGAGACGGTCAAAGCAAACTATAATTGAACATGCCAAATGAAGGTTAGTAACGAGTTGAAGCCAATCAAGTATAATTGTTGATCTAACAGGCGAGATCTAGCTATTCGCACCAGCATAAGTAGTGGGAGGACAACTAATGTTAATTACCAAAACTGTTAAAAGTAGTGTTCAAATATAGTGTTGCTAAAAATGGGCTGTTGCATTCAATTTATCTTCTAGTATGAATAAGTGTATGTACTCTAGAAAAGAAAACTCTTCCACATATCAATGAATCCAGCTTATCTTTAATTATCTTTATTTTGCACTAATTTTATCAATATGGCTCTATTTTTATCTTAGAAGTAACGGTAGCCAAAGATCATTTTGATTGTAACCTCGACTACATCCCATCCAACTCTATCCATCTTTTCGAAAGCGAATAATATGACATTAGTGAAAGTCTTTGAGGATTAAAGCATAATCCATAATTCTTAAAGAGTTGGCATCAATCATTGTACTACGATGGCTTCCGACTCCTAGAATCTCTCTCAAGATCATTGGACCTCAAATGGGTCGACCGCGAAACAATGACCGGCTCCCATGACTTTATCAGCAACTTCTTTACGGTCTCTCTCTCTATACTAAAAATCCAACTAAAATCTTGATAACTAGATTATTAGGGTTGGACCGCTAGCCACTAATTATGACTTTTTCAAGACCTAACTCTTTGTTAATAACCTATTCCTTGCTGTTAACGTTCATGACCCTGTAAAGGTGTAGATAAAAAGGTTTAGTGTGGACCACTAGCCTCTAAACAATGACCAAGTCCAGTTCCCTCTTTGTAAATTAGTAGCCTCTTGAAGGGGACTCCATCGTGCGTCCATGATCCCACCGTGGACTTGACATTTTGGCCTGGATGGGAACACTTCACCATTACTTGGGTGAATTATTAGAGAGCATGTAGGAATACTTTTGAGTCTAGGTTCAATGCAGAGAGGGACCTGGGTCGGTGGGTCCACCTAGAATAAAACACATCATAGGCAGAATAGAAAACATCATAGGCAGCAAGAGAAACTTGACATGGACTCAAAAATGAGACAACGACCAACTGGAATTTTTGGAATTGGCTTAGTTTAGGCACTTATTATTATTGGATAAGTCATCCAATCCACTTAAGGGTACTTTCAACTCAATCAAACGGTCTACGTAACGTGGACTATATTCATCAACCCTCCAATATTATTAGTTAAATAAAAGCAAACCAAATTATCACTTGGGGTCTAACCTTTTTTTATTGTTTTAAGATTTTGATTATTGTGTGCTTTATGCATCAAAGAATAGTGTATGCTGAGCTATTCTTAGGACTACTAGTGGAGGGATAACTCTTCCGATGGGGATATCCTGCCAAAAATCCCTAAAACATCCCGGAATAAGTCTATTTGGATAAGTGTGAAAAGTAAGAGAGAGAAGGAAAACTGAAAAAGGATAACTTAACCCCCTCTACTTATAATTTTGCTCCCAGGAACCTTTTAAATAACTAAAAAGTAAGAGCAATTCTGTCACTATTTTAAAATCCAAAACATGATTGATTCATTTATTCCCTATACTTACCTTTTTAGCCAGAAACCTAAAGAAGATTTATCCATTGAAATAGATATTCCTCAAAAATTTATCCGCTCTATTAAATGTTGCTATAGTTTATATTTCACTAGTGCCCGTTTCCTAATCTGAAATAAATATGGATCCAAATCCTTACTTTAATTTTTCATTGCGATGTCAAAAATAGGCAAGAAATCATTTGGTCGGTTCTCAAATCATATGCTTGGCCATAAATTTTGAGGGACAGGCTCTGGACTCCAAGATTTCTTGAGTTTTCTTTTTTTTCATTTTAAGGTACATAATATTTCTTTTCTTTGTATAACCCAAAAACATACTAAAGATCTTAACTTTCGACTCTAAACTTAACATAATCCATAGTATACCTAATGAGATTCTGCTTAAGAAGACACTTATGCCGTTGGTAAAACTTTTGAAGAGATAAAAAGTACTTTTAGACCCTCCAAAAATATTTTTACATAATATAGTGATATTTACTAAAAAATATAAAAATTATTTTAATTTTGCTAGAAAATTGAAAAGGCCTATATGGAAGCAGTTTTATGGAACTTCTTCTAAAAATGCTTTCTTCCAAATATCATGAAATTATTTTATCTAATAAAATTCTCATGGTGATGAAAATACCCATGAACAAATATTATAAAACTACTATACTATGTGATAATATATTAATATATAATAATAATTATAATACTTTATATTAAAATATTATATTATAATCATTAACTAATATCAACTATGTTCTATTATATTATCATATTAGTTTATATTATTATACTATAAATATATTATATTATATCATACCATATCATATTTATCGCATTATATTACATTATATCATAATATTATTATATTACATTATATTGTGTTATAAATAATGTTATACCATATAATAATAAATTACAATTACTCTATTATATCATGTTATATTGTATCATATTATATCATATTATTATGCTATAGTCTACAATATTATATTATCTTATATTCTAATAATATAATGTAATAATATTTTAATATATTATATTATGTAATATTGTATTATATTATACTTTACAATATTATTGAATGTCCTTCATTATCATTTTGTTGTATTGAAATCATCTTCTCAATTTACTTACTAAATATATGTTAAAATTTTCATACACTTTAAAAATATAGTTATCAAATAATAAATAATTTTTTGTAAAAGCTCAACTTCCTAAAGTTTTACTTTTCAAAAGCTCTACTACCATCGGTTATCTCAAATAGAATCTTAGTCAGTTGACGAACTCAAAAAAAAAGATAAATTATATGAATACCTCATCAACTTTAGCCCAATATCACTTATATCATATCAACTTTAAACAATATCAGACTATACCTTCAAATTTTCAAAATGTTCCAAAATATCCTACCTTTTATTTTCATTAACGAAATATCATTTTATAAAATAACAAAACTACTACTGTCTTCTTCTCCTAGCTTTTCCTCTCCGATTGCTCTCCTTTTCTACCTTTGGCACCAACATTTCTCCTCCCTCCTCTTCCTTCCCCATCCTCATTTTCCTCCTCACCCCCTTCTTCTTCTTATCATCCTCCTCCAAGTCCGTCTATGAGTCTTCTTTGTCCACGATGGCTTTATCCACATCCATCCATTCCTCATCGATGATCCTTCGTCCTCGCCTACTTCTCCTCCTCCTTGCCTGCCCATGAGTCCTCTTCTTTTATGGTGGCTCTCTTCACCTCCATCCACCTTGCCAACGATGCTCTTCCTCTTTCTCCTCTTCCACTTCTTCTCCTTCTCCTCGAAATTCGTCTATAAATCATCCCTCTCTATGGTAGTTTCCTCTACCTCCACTTCTTCCTCACTGGCGACCTTTTCTTCCCCTCCTTTTTCTTTTCATCCACTTTTCTCGCTTATCCTTCTTCTCCAAGTTTGTCCAAAATCTCTTATTCATCCTCTTTTTCTTTTTCTTCATCCACTTCTCCTCCTTCTCTTTCTCCAAGCTTGCTTGTGGCCCCTCCTCCTCCATGATGACTCCTTCCATTTCCATCCTTCCTTATCGATGGTCCCTCTTTCTTCCTCCCTTTCATTCTTATCTGCTTCTCCTTCTCATCTTTCTCCTTCTTTAAGCCCATCCATAAGCTGTCTTCCTCTATCTTTATCTTTTTCTTGCTGATGACCCCTTCCTTTCCTTTTCCTTCCTGCTAATTCTTCCCCCTCCTTCAATCCTATCTATGAGGCCTTTGACACCACCTTATCTCTCCATGCTAACCTCTATGATCCATGCACCCCTTTCATGATAGCTTTCTCCATCTTCATCTATTTTTTACTGATGATTTTTTCTATATAAGCAAGGATTTTTCGTTCATTAAAATATAAAGTTAATACCATTTATTAGTAAGTAAACGGTAAAATCATTTCGAAATATTTATAAAGTTTGAAATTAGGTTGGTATTTTTTAAATTTGAGAAAGTATAAATAAAATTAGATTAGAATTGAAAGGATGTTTCTAATTTATATATATATAAGTTGTTAAAATTATAAATCACCCTAAAAACTAATTCTATGTTTTAGGTTCTCGAATGGTAGAAATTAGGCTTTATGCGGAGGAGGATAAGGAAAGGTCAACGGTACCCAAAAAAAAGAAAAAACTTTCTTTCTTTCGTTTTTTTTTGATAAAAAATTAAAAAAAAAAAGGGGGGGGGGGAATTTTTGTGAGGGATGTGCCACTGGTTGCATGAATCCACCGCCGCGCCTTTTCATGCCAATTTCTACAGTTTGCACAAATAAAGTTGAGGCTTACCTCATCCAACCAAGCAAGCCAAGTATATCCCGTTACGAAAGCATCTAGAAATCTGGTGATACGCCCAATCAATATTTTCCTCCTACGGATGCTTACGTCAACATCCGGACTGGCTACCGCAAACCTTGGGAATTATCCCTCACCCGCTAGAATAACGCTCTCCGAGTGACACGTCATAATATATAACAGAACCAAGAAACTTGTCCGTTTGGATAAGGAATGCACAATTTTACATAGCAGAACGTTATCCAAACTGACCCATATAATATCACCAATCTTATCACTCTCTCCATGCTCCCCACTTTCTTTCTTTCTTTCTTTCTGTTGCTCTCTTTCTTCTCATGTAGTGTGTAAACTTGGCCTCCATCCAACACCCTTTGCCATTCCAACACAAGGCATTTAAAGTCCAATTAATGTTTCATTGTCCATTGTGTCCCATGGCAACTAACAAGAAAGAATATTCTCTGGTGCTGGAGAGCCCATTCATGGTTGAGAAGGCAGGCAAGATTAAAATACACAAAAAAAAGACCCAGCTTAGAGCCATGAGTTGAGTGGGTTGGGTAGATCTAACTTAAATTGGACCCATTTAGACACAAACCGTCCCCAAAGTGAAAGCTTGCAGGAAGCATTGATCCTTTGTGGGGTTGGGAGATTGAAAGATCATTAAATAGGTCGGTCTATAAGCATGCATCGTGTCATACACGGCATGCATTATTTGATGGTTATCCATCTTCTGATGGTGGTCATTGAGGATTGCATGGCAGTATGTAGCATAGCCACACTCTAGAGGACTTTGGTTAGTTTAATGGTCAAGTATAAACATAACTTAATGTAATTAAAATTGGGCGTACTCAATTTAACAAAACAAAAAATTAACTTAAAATCAAATCTATGCCTAATATAGACATACTTAACGAATCGATCTTATCTCAGCTAATTTGTATCCATTTGTCGGATGGAGAGGATCATGATTGAAACCCTGGTAGTGAGCATCCCTCACTATATTTCTCAAAAAGAATTAGACATGATCTCAAAAGAGACTTAGCTTAATCCAAACCAATTATGCCATAACTTGTAGAGGGGTTTAAATTTTAGATTTCGAATCAAGCGCGTTCACTTGTGACTAAGCAAGCTTTGATGTGGCCTAAAATGGAGTTTAAGAATTAAGATAATTCAAAAAAAAAAAAGATAGGAAAAAAAAATGGCATATTCTCCACCGTCCATGTCACCCCTTAGTCCCTTTGAAAGAATGAGGATATTTGGTGGGAACAAAGATTCCATCAAACTTCCTTGATAATAAATTATATCTTGCACCATATCAATTAAGATGCTTATTCCTATAAGCCAATTATTCAAATAAGTGCTTGATGAATGAGATTCATATAAATGAGTATCTATGATTGGTGTGGTGCATCATATAGTATAAGATATGATTTGTCCATGAAAAGATTCGGTGGCCCAAAAGAATCCATGGATCTATCAAATATCCTTACTATTTCAAAGTGACCGGGAGTGATATGGACAATGGGAGAATATACCTTTGTTGGAATCCTTTTATACGCACTCATTTAATTTGTTAGCAAATTACTGAGATAAGCGCTTGATGAATGAGGCCAACAGAAACAAGCATCTGTGATTGATATGATGCACCGCCACAGTGTGTAAAATATAATTTCTTCTTTCGATAATTTATCCTAGTCTTCCTGGATGAGCCTCACCCAAGATATTTCTAAGGTCACGCGATTAGACGGTGGTGCTGGCCCTTGGTGGTGAGGTGGACCAATGGAGGTCACCTAAAATGGGGAGATAGGATGACGGTGACACTTGGATTTGGGTGACGTGGCAGGATTTGGGAGGCCATGTTCTTTTTTTCTTTGGTGGCAAGTCATATTCATTAACCAGCTGGATTTTGGTGACGGACGGGCACAACCATTTAATTTAAGCTAGTCTTTTGTTATGTGGTTAATAATTTGCCATGCGAGCAGCTTGCCTACTTTGACGTGACCTAGGTGGTAACTAGGCTTGGATGGGAGCAATACCCTAACGTGCTCCTTGCGTCACTTGAGCAAGGTTGGGGATAAGTTAGCATGATTTATTAGGTTGGGGATAAGTTAGCATGATTTATTAGGGTTACTCCACGCATCATCATCGAAAAAAGTGGGATCAAAGAAAGAGATAGGTGCTTAAGCTAGAAAGCCTACCCATCAAATCCACTTAACTACCTTCTTGTCGACGGGAACAATGTCCGTCCATTTTATTACATCAATTGATCATTCCGATGGTTCGTTAATTTGGTGGATCACCAAATTCTGCAAAAGTACTAGCTTACCGGTTTGCATTAAAAAAAAATAAAAAATATTTAAAACGCATCTAGCATCATTTTTATTTTATTTTTAAAAATAAAAAAGAAAAATCGAGACTCAAAGTTTTGTGCTAGTATCTATGTCTTTCATTTTCAAAATTTTTTTTATCATTTTAAAAAAATTTACAAGTAAGAAATTTTTATATTTAGTATTTTAAAAATAAAAAAAATATATTTTTATCACTAATGGCACTACCATCAATGCCATACTTTCGTTGCCAATGCCATCACTCCATATATATATATATATAATTGATAATTGATTACATCAAATATATTTATATTTTTTAAAAAAATTAAAATATAAATAGATTTTTTATTTCTAAAAATAGGGGAAAAAGAAAGTGATGCCAAATGCTGCTTTAATTTTTGATAAAATAACTAGATCATCGTTGACCCTCCGTTATTTGGGCCTTGCCCAGAAAGATCTAATCATGCAATCATAGCCATCCATGTATTGCAAAATAGTTGAGATTACATGGCCCGCGCAGTACACAAGAAATGCTATCTCAAACATAATATGGAGATATAAAATCAAAGCCATCATGCAAAATAGATGGGTGCTTGCGATTGCATGATTGGACCTCTCTGGTCTTTGCTTGGATTGGGAGGATCTCAACTTGTTGGTTGAAATCCTAGAATTTGCATGCACCAGGAGAGGGCTATCTTACCTAATAATTGGTTACATAAGAGTTTTTTTAATTAAAAATTAAATAATATAAGAATATAATGATGGTATTTTCGTAACAAAGTAGTGCATTTGTTAATTTAATTATCTGTTTTGTTAACACCTAAGCCCATAGGCATGGAGGGTGCTGCACCCTTGGTTTTTCAAGAAGCCTAGCGTTTAGGAAATGTAGACTCGATATAGATAACCTAATTGTGCTCCAGATTGGCGACAGCCAACAATAAATAAGCAATCCTTTTTTTTTTTTTTTTTTGGTTCTCTTAATCTTTTTAATTACAAGAGAAAGAGGACGGAGAAATTCATCTCACTTAACAATAAGCATAATATGAAATATCCGCATATAAAGGCATAACATACAATTTTTCCCGCTTCAACCACCACCAAATGCATAGCATATGCTGATAACAATGACCAAGACATCCCCAAAAAAATAAATATTTAAATAAAATTACTACATCTAAAAAATAATAAATAATGATGATGATGATGATAACGATTTCATTATCCATGTATGATTATGGCATTAAAAAAAAAAAGAAGATGCATATAAGAACTTTCCAATATATGGTGGAAATATCTAGGGGCGGAGTATACCCAACTTTGGGCTGAGAGGCCAAGCATTCCTCTTGGGGTCTCATAGCCATGACACTCCATTGGTACAGGATAACATTAAAATATCTATCTTATACATTAATTATTTGAAGGGTTGGTTCAAAGTTTTCCTTTTTTTCTTCCCTATTATCTTCTTATTCTAGATTTTTATCTCTATTATTAGACCTTGAGTAAGTTTATTTCTTGTTAAATGCAATATGGTGGAGGGTAGACGCATTAGGAGTGGTGTTTCCATAAAGTTGAGCAAAGTGGGTTGGCAAGCAAGTAATGATGTCCGCTTGATTGACCTGGAGTTTAGTAATTCGTATGCAGCTGGTTACAATTCCTTCAATGGCTATGAGAAGGAATGTGAAACACACCAACCTTCATTTTCTTTAGGCTTGGCACACATTAAATCATGATGAAGGGCGGCCAGTTGGATGAACATCAAATGCTTATTGTTGTTGGTGTAGGCCTCTTATGATGGTGTCTTTTTCTTACTAATCCTAATATGCTAAAGCATAAAAAATGCCACTTATTGTCTGTGTGAAGCTTTGATGATTTTGCTGGCAGCTATTAACTCGGCTAATTGGTATCTCGCTAAGGTTGAAACCGGATTGGATTCTAGCATATCCATATCTATATTTATTTTATCTGATAACTATAAATATAGATCTAAATATTATTCGAATATAAAAATTTAGATGCATATTTATTTTAAGTAGATACAGATATAATTCGGATACTGAAAGTATGGATATCATTATGGATATAAGTTGAATAATCAAACTTTATACCACATTATCAAAGATATTACTAAATAGATAATAAATTAAGTTAATAACAAGTGTTGGGGATAAACCCCACTTCTACCGAAGTTCAGTTCGATGCTCAGCCTAATGCAACTGGTAGCTACGGAAGAGCCTCAGCGGTCGAGCTCCTTCGGACTCCACGGCCGAGCCTTAGCCGAACTCTTTCAACCGGCCATACTCCTCAGCGGTCGAGCTCCTTCGGACTCCGCGGCCAAGCCTTAGTCGAACTCTTTCAACCGACCATACTCCTCAGTGGTTGAGCTTCAGTCAGACTCCCACAGGAGTCGAACTTCTTCCAAGCTTTCCCTTCGGTCGGGCTTCTTCAGGAGCCGAACTTCTGCCAGACATTTTCTTCGATCGGTCGGACTCCTCAGGGCTCGAGCTTCAGTCGGACTCCCGCGAGATCCGAACTTCCTCCGCGCTCTTTCAGCCAGACGCCTGTTGGAGCCGAGCTCCTTCCGAACTCCTCAGCGGTCGAGCTCCTTTTGAACTCCCCAGCGACCAAGTCTTAGTCGCACTCCTCCAGCCAAATGCCAATGAGAGCCGAACTCCTTCCAAGCTTTTCCTCGACCGAACTCCTCCAAGAGTCCGAGCTCTCCTGAAATTGATACATACCAAAGTCCACCGATTAATGCCTGCTTTCTCAGGGCCACGGCTATTAAATCCGGACAAACCGTCGCCATCAATCTGCCATAGGCGATGCGTTCGGACGACATGGCCACTAGCGACACCACTCTCTCCATAGCTAGCCTCGTGCGGCCCACAACCCATTAGTATGGCTATCATTATCCGTCTGACGACGTCTTCCTCTCCGTACCAAACTCCATGCGGCCCCGAGCGGCCCACGACCGGACGATATGGCCATCACCATCAATCAAGCTCCGCCTATATAAAAAGGACCCTCTAGATAGCTAAACTCTGATCTCTAATCTCTAAGCTTTAAGCTCTCCTCTTCTTCTCAAAACTCTGCCGAACTCATTCCAGAGCACTCCATATCTGTTGGTCAAAGCTGACTTGATCGTCAGAGGGTCCTACCAGAGCCATCCTCCATTGGCTTCGAATGGAACTTTGTTTTGTAGGTCCCCGGCGGTGACCTCATCCACCTCCACTCTAGTTGATTCCAGCGACAATCAGATTCTGCGTCAATAGATTTGGCGCTAGAAGGAGGGCACGCCTCGGGTCTTGAGGTGTTCTTGAGGTCCTCTTGTTCTTAAAGGAGTGCTCGGCAATGGTCTCCCTCTAGAGATCTTTCTTCTTCTTCTTTAGAGTTCTTTTTCGAAGAGAAAATGCCTCCAGGAGAGTTTCGACTCGATGATCGATGGCCTCCATGGCCCGATCCCGTTCTGATCCATCTGCTCCTGCTTCAGCTCCGACAACTCAGGTTCCACCTGAAGCCACCGTGGATGTACAGCAGTTCAACCTGCTGGTCCAGTAGGTTCGTAGCTTCGTCGAGATGATGCAGGCCGTGCGACAGCTTTCGACGGAGATTTTGCCAGCAAATCCGCCATGAGAATGCCAGGAATCGACCTTAAGAAAGAGCATTTGGGCATACCAATCATCCTTAGGAAGGAGAAACAGAGCAGAAGTTCTCTCCTAGAAGGCTTCACTGGAGGGCAGAATGAAGTTCGGCTGCGCTCACGACCTCCCCAGTGCGAGCAAGATCGAACTCTCCCTCGAAGCTCATCATCAAGGAAGCCCCAACAAAGAGGCATGAAGTTCTCCCATGAAAGATTTCGTGAAAGAGCGGAATGAAGTTCGGCCACGCTCGAGACCTCCCCAGCGGAGCAAGGCCAAACTCTCCTTTGAGCCCATCATTGAGGAAGCCCCGACAGAGGGGCATGAAGTTCTCCCATAGAAGATTTCACAAGAGATGGAGTGAAATTCGACCACGTTCGCGACCTTCCCGATGCAAGCAAGGCCGAACTCCCCCTCGAGCCCATCATCAAGGAAGCCCCGACAGAGGGGCATGAAGTTCTTCCATAGAAGGTTTCACAAGAGGTGGAGTGAAGTTCGGCCGCGTTCGCGACCACCCCAGCGCAAGCGAGGCCGAACTCTCCTCGAAGCTCGTCATCAAGGAAGCTCCGACAGAGGGGCATGAAGTTCTTCCGCAAAAGGTTTCACAAGAGGTGGAGTGAAGTTCGGCCACGTTCGCGACCACCCCAGCGCAAGCGAGGCCGAACTCCCCCTTGAGCCCATCATCGAGGAAGCCCCGATAGAGGGGCATGAAGTTCTCCCACAGAAGGTTTCACAAGAGATAGAATGAAGTTCGGCCGCATTCGCGACCACCCCAGCGCAAGCGAGGTCGAACTCTCCTAGAAGCTCATCATCAAGAAAGCTCCGACAGAGAGGCATGAACTTCTCCCGCGGAAGGTTTCACAAGAGGCGGAGTGAAGTTTGGCCCCATTCGCGACCTCCCCGATGCAAGCAAGGCCAAACTCCCCCTCGAGCCCATCATCAAGGAAGCCCCGACGAAGATTTCACTGGAGGGCGAAATGAAGTTTGGCGTGAGCGAGGCCGCCGAACTCCCCCTTGGGCTTGCCATCAAGGAAGCCCCGTGGAAGGTCTCATAGGAGGGCGGAATGAAGTTCGGCCGTGCTCGCGACCACCCCAGTGCAAACGAGGCCGAACTCCCCTCGAAGCTCATCATCAAGGAAGCCTCGACGAAGGTTTCACTGGAGGGCGGAATGAAGTTCAGCAGTCTCATTGAACTCCCCCTCGAACTCGTCATCAAGGAAGTCCTGACAAAGGGGCATGAAGCTCCGACAGAAGGGCGCGAAGAAGTCTTCCTTCGAAAGGTTCCACGACTGCGCCCCCCGCAACGCTCCTCAAACTCAAATTCTCATGGAAGTTAAGAACCGACTATCAAGATCAGAAGGATTACGACCTCCCCCAGACATGCGTGATCGAAGCAAGTAATGCCTCTACCATAGCGACCACGGCCACAATACTGAGAAATACATTCAGCTCTGAGATGAAATTAAGGAGCTCATCAGAAAGGGGCGGTTGGATAAATTCCTCCGACGTCAGTCTGAAATAGGAGAAGGTCGGCCAAGGGTGCTGCCATAGCCAGAAATGATAAAAAGGTCGGTCGTCTCACGGTGTCATCAACGTTGCCCCTGGGAGGAGCTCGATACTTCGACGGGCTGTCATCTCCCAGCGACAAAGCCAAGAGAAGCTTGCTCCGAATTGAGGAGGCCAGCATGAGATAGAGGAGGTCGTCCGGCCCGAAACTTACTGTCCAAGGGATCCAGAGGAACAATGCCCCTACGACCCTAAAATGGGGATGTGCTGCGAGTAACTTCCCCTCGGTAAAATTCTTTCCTTTCAATAATATTATTTCTGGATACAAAAACTATGTGATGGTAGGAAAGAAACGAGCGAAAGTGGTCCATTAGAAATAGGAGGAGAACCTTGTCCTAACACAAGCAAAATCGAAGGCCTCATTCATCTTAGACGAGATGGAGGGAGAAACATGAACGACGGTCCGAATGTGCCCCTACAATCCGTTAGGAATAGAAGGAGAACCTCGTCCTAACACGAGCAAAGTCGAAGACCTCGTTCACCTTAGACGAGACAGAAGGAGAAGCACGGACGATGGTCCGAACATGCCCCCATAGTCCATTAGAAATAGAAGGAGAACCTCGTCCTAATGCGAGCAAAGTCGAAGGCCTCGTTCACCCTAGACGAGATGGAGGAAGACGGACGATGGTCCAAATATGCCCCCACAGCCCATTAGAAATAGGAGGAGAACCTCATCCTAACGCGAGCAAAGTCGAAGGCTTCGTTCATTTTAGACGAGATGGAGGGAGAAGCACGGATGATGGTCCGAATGTGCCCCCATAGCCCATTAGGAACAGGAGGAGAATCTCATCCTAATGCAAGCAAAGTCGAAGGCCTCGTTCACCCTAGACGAGATGGGGGGAGAAGCATGGATGATGGTCCAAATGTGCCCCCATAGCCCATTAGGAATAGGAGGAGAACCTCATCCTAATGCGAGCAAAGTCGAAGACCTCATTCACCTTAGACGAGACGGAGGGAGGAGCACGGACGACGGTCCGAATGTGCCCTTATAGCCCGTTAGAAATAGGAGGAGAACCTCATCCTAACACGAGCAAAGTCGAAGGCCTCGTCGTTCACCCTAGATGAGACAGAGGGAGAAGCACGGACGACGGTTTGAATATGCCCCCATAGCCCATTGGGAACAGGAGGAGAATCTCATCCTAATGCGAGCAAAGTCCACGTCCGAGCTCTGAGGTCGGCTAGAGATAAGATCTCTTCCGAGCGACCGCGATAATCTCGACCGGAGATAAGACCTCCGCCAGAGCGCCCGAGCCAATCTCGGTCAGAAATAAGATCAGAGACTATCTCAGCCAGAGATGACTGAAACAACCTCGGTCAGAGATAAGATTCGAGCCAACCTCGGCTAGAGATAAGATCAGAGACAACCTCCGTCAGAGCGCCCGAGCCAACCTCCGTCAGAGATAAGATCCGAGCCAATCTCGGCCAGAGATAAGATCAGAGACAACCTTCGCCAGAGCGCCTGAGCCAACCTTGGCCAAAAATAAGATCAGAGACTACCTCGATCAGAGATGATCGAGATAATCTCGGCCAGAGATAAGATTTGAGCCAACCTCGGCCAAAGATAAGATCAGAGACAACCTCCGTCAGAGCGCCCGAGCCAACCTCGGTCAGAAATAAGATCAAAAACAACCTCCGCCAGAACACCCGAGCCAACCTCGATAAAAAATAAGATCATAGACTACCTCGGCCAGAGATGACCAAGACAACCTCGGCCAGAGATGACCGAGACAATCTCGGTCAGAGATAAGATCCTCCGAGGCAACCTCGACTGCTAGAGACAATATCGCCTCCGAGGAGCTCAACCTCCGACCTCGACCGTGGAAGATGAGACCTACTTCAACCTCGACTGGAGATGAGATCTCCCCTGGGCTTCAACTTCAATATCAACTTTGGCTGGAGATGAGACCTCCTCCGAGCTTCAATCGAACCAGCATGGAGTCCAGAAGAGGACCTCGACAGTCGCCTTTTCTGCATTCTCTTCATTTGAGTTTCGAACTCGAAAGTGGGAGGACTATTGTTGGGGATAAACCCTCCTCCTGCCGAAGTCTAGTTCGATGCTCAGCCTAACGCAACTGGTAGCCATGGAAGAGCCTCAGCAGTCGAGCTCCTTCAGACTCCGTGGTCGAGCCTTAGCCAAACTCCTTCAGCCGGCCATACTCATCAGCGGTCGAGCTCCAATCGAACTCCCATAGGAGTCGAACTTCTTCCAAGCTTTCCCTTCGACCGAGCTTCTTCAGGAGTCAGACTCTTGCCAGACATCTTCTTCGATCGGTCAGACTCCTCAGCGATCGAGCTTAAGTTGGACTCCCATGACGTCTGCTGGAGCCAAGCTCCTTCCGAACTTCTCAGCGGTCGAGCTTCTTCCGAACTCTCCAGCGACCGAGCCTTAGCCGCACTCCTCCAACCAAATGCCAATGAGAGCCGAACTCCTTTCGAGCTTTTTCTCGATCGAACTCCTCCAGGAGTTCGAGCTCCCTTAAAATTGATACGTACCGAAGTCCACTGATCAATGTCTGCTTTCTCAAGGCCACGACTATTAAATTCGGATGAATTATCGCCATCAGTCTACCATAGGCGATGCGTTCGGACGACATGGCCACTAGCGGCACCACTCTCTCCATATCTAGCCCCGTGTGGCCCACAATCCATCAGTATGGCTGTTATTATCCGTCTGATGATGCCTTCCTCTCCGTACCGAACTTCATGCGGCCTCGAGTGGCCCACAATCGGACGATATGGCCATCACCATCAATCAAGTTTTGCCTATATAAAAAGAATCCTCCAGATATGCTAAACTCTGATATCTAATCTCTAAGCTTTAAGCTCTCCTCTTCTCCTCAAAACTCTATCGAACTCATTCTAGAGCACCCCATATCTATTGGCCAAAGCTGACTTGATCGTCGGAGGATCCTGCCGGAGCCACCCCCACCGACTTCGGATGAAACTTTATTTTGCAGGTCTTCGATGGCGATCTCGTCCACCTCCACTCCAGCTGATTCCGACGACGATCGGATTCTGCATCAACAGCATATTTATGATTATATATATTTTTTTAAAAAATAATAAATAATATATAAAATTATATAAGATTACAAGTAGATTCGGATATTCGAATATAAATCGCATAGTAGTTTATTCATATCCATATCTATTTTTCTTTGATGGATATAGATATTAGTCGGATCCTCTAATCTCTATCTATATGCGGATTGATTTTAATATAAAAATGAAATTGGATGAAAATTATCCATGCCACTTTCAATCTTATATCTCTCTCAAGAACTCAACATAAATCATGGTGAAGGCACATTATTATTGTAGTACTAAAAAACTAGGATTCACAAGATTCTATCTTTTCTTTTTTATAGTACTCCTGAAAGCAAATATTTAGAGTCTTTGATCCATCTTGGAGTCTTGGTTGTCCTCATGTAAGACTAAAATATGCTCTTAAACTAATTTAATTGATCTAATAATAGTCCAAATAAGAGTCCTAAAGAGTAAGTGATATATATTGTTCTTTTCTTCTGAATAAATGGGTTTCTCATCTTCCTTTCTCTCTCCGGTTGCTCTCACCCATCCTGTAACCTTATATTAGCCTTTTCTTAGAGTGCATTTGGTTAGCCATTAAAAAGATACTTTTTTAACTTTTTAATTTTTAAAAACTAAAAATCAAAAAGTAATATTTAGTAACATTATGAAAAGCAAAAAAAAAAATAAAAAAAAATAAAATAATTACTTTATATGCAAAGCAAAAATTTTTTACTTTTCAAAACTTACTTTCCTTTACTTCTCTATTTACTTAGTGCAACAATCAAATATGTTAGGATAGGGGTCATATCTTTCGCGTGAAAGAAGAATTCACCTTCCTTCACACCATTGGATCGCATAATGACTGCTTCAAGTGCTATGCAGATGGTGACCGAAAGAGTTTGGAGAGCTTTTAAATTTATGGAGGTTGTGATCCAGTGATCAATGTCATGATCCAAGGGTTTGCAAGTGTTTAGATAGGGTAGTTGCTTCTGACTGCTAACTAAATATATTTTCTAAAGCAAATATATCTTCTCTACCTAGAATTGAATATGATTATTGTTTGATTATCATGAATGCCGTCTCTATTTTTTAATAAAAAAGATCGTCTCTTGATATTTGAAAAACTCTTGTTATCTTGTGGTGGTATCAAAAAGGTGGTTAAGAAGGCTTGGTACTGCTCTCAAAATCATTCTTTAGCAATTTAATGAAATATTTTTTATATTTTAATATATAAAATAATAGCAAAATATTATATTTATCAAATATGCTCTTTACTTTTTTTATTTTTTAGCTTTATAGAAACATAGTTACTAAGCAAGCCTTTTGCTTTTTTATTTTTGCTCAATAACAAAAATTAAAAAAATATTTTTTAAAAAATTAAAAATAAAAAAATATAATAAAAAATCTACAGCATTTCTATTTCTCTCTTTGCCATATCTCGTGACTAAATCACTTGTCTTTCTCATAGGCAATAAATATCCTTAAATATTTTGGTTGCTTAGATAACCTCTTGCTTCCATTAAAAGAGACAAAACCTCTCTGTGTTGTATCTCTAACACAAGCCATTTACCCTTCTTAAAATCTCATATTAGGTATGGTAAAGCAAGATATTATAATCATCTATATATTTAAATATGTTTGAGGAGGAAGAGATCAAAATCTCTAAATCCATATGAAAGATGTATTGCTTTCCTTCCAAAAATAGAAATTCAATAAAAATATTATGAATAAAGACTTTCAAAAGTATAACCATAGGAAAGAAGATGCTACATGCATAGCACATTTATTTTACTAGTAGTGTAGAAAATAAAAAATAACAACAACAACTCTTTGAATTGGTCATTGGCTTCACCTTTTAAACATAGTTCATTTTTTAATGGGTTTTGCTTAGGGCACTCATTAAGGATGCTCCTTGAAAATAGCAAAATACATAAATCAAGATGATATTAAGGACAAAAATTGATATAATAGATATAATTATTTTTATAAAAAATAATTTTTATCTTTAATATTATTTTGATCCATGTATTTTGCTATTTTCAAGGAGCATTAAATGCTCCTTAATAAGTATCCTTAGGGCACCCGTTAGCAAAACCCTATTTTAATAATTAGTGTCATGAACATACACCAACTTTTCGCTATCAGCTCTTGTAGCAGCCAAATGGCTTCACAGGACCAAGATGATGATATAAAACGAACCTAGATGGACATTTGTATGTTTGCATTTATGAGCTTTTAATGGTTGCAAACATTAAGCGCTCGACCATGATGGTATTTGGTTGATCAGCTCTTCTATTAATGGATTTCATTCACATAGAGTAGAGCGAAAAATATATAAGATGCAAGTGTGCATCTAATCTTGCAATTTCAAGATTTAACAATTTTAGGATCTATTAAACATGATGATTTTGAATATGGGTAGACAATTCTTCTATATATGGCATGATACATGCATGCCATTAGTTTGCGCACCGTGGGACCATCCCAATCAATACATAGCATCCTTACCATTGCAACTCACATGCTAGTAATGCACATACCACACCACAGGGAGGAGCACACAGATGCTGCTCTCAAGCACTACTTAAAGACTATTTGTTTCCTTGATTATTGTAATTCATATAGGGTGCAGTGGGAAATGCTGTGATTAGAACTGCAGGTGTAAATACCATTTCAGTTTGATCGTCTCTAATTGAAAAGGACAATTGCTGCAATTTTCGTTTCATGATCGTGAAAAATAATAACATTATGAAATTATTATATTATTATTATAACGACAGTTACTAAGGTAACTGTGCCACTATAAAATTATAATACTGAAATATATTATTACAATCATAAATATATTTGTAATGTATGTCATTATAATACTTAATAATTATTATATAGTAGTTATAAAATAATTATGGTGATTATATTATTATATTATATATAGATTATAATAAGAATCATTATAACATAATAATTAAATAAATATCTTATGATAATAATATTGATATTTTGTATTATTAAATGATTATTATAATACTATAATATTAATCTAGATTTAATTATTATCATTTCATAATGATTCTTATTATAATCAAATATATTATAATAATAGTCAATAATTTTTACATAATAGAAACTTTAATATAATTATGAATATTATTGCATTATATAATATTATAATAAGAACCAATATCATCCAAAAATAATAACAAATAATAATTATATTATATAATATTATACTATTTTATATTAATGTCAGTATTATAGAATTTATTTAAGATAATTATTATGTATATTATTTTAACAATAAATTTATACTTGATGATATACTCATCAAAATAATTAGTATATTTAACATATCAAAATTAGATGGGATCTATAATTGGAGACATGGTCAATTTTGCTCGTTGTTACAATTACAAGATTTGGTCCTCTTTTACATTCAAATATAGCTGCATTTGCAATTACAAGCATCTAAGCAATCAATTTAGATGTCTACATTTAGATGTAGTATTTAAAACTACACCCTTCTGAATTACAACCAAAGAAACACCCTCTTGGTTCTTTTCCTTCCACCAACTCTTTTTGGCTCTCTATTCCTAGTTTCATAGCACATGATATAAAACATGCATGATGGAACTAGATAGCCAAATATTTTGTATTAACTTTTAATTATTTATCTTAGATGAATAGAACCACAAAATGGATTTTATTTTTCTAATAGATTTTTTCATATCACATCTAATATGTCATCAAAATTGTAGAGCTACAGTATCGAAACTCTTGGCACCTAGTCGACTCGCTTGCATTTGTGAGAGGATATTAATTTATATTGATTTTAAAGAACCATTCGGAGAAACTAGATGGGTTAACACAATTAAAAATGGATGGTACGTGGGAAGAAATAAAAACCATTAATTTTGATTGCTAAGTATTTTTCTAGTGGCAAAAGTTTTTTTTTTTTTTTTTAAATGAATCATTAGACTGAAAAATAGCTTTCATCAAAGCAAAATCTTAACTTTCGGTATGATATTTTCTTTTGGTTCTTTCGACTTTAAGCCAAGATGTATGACCAAATCCGTGTAAGTTATCATCCTCTACCTCTACGGAAATACAAGTTAGGTGCAAACTAGATAAAGTTATAATATTATTTAATTAAATCTGCATATCCATACGGCATCAAGTGGTCATCAATATAACATATCTAAAAGCTCAGCCTTTATTATATCTTCACCTATTTAAAACTGATATATTTCAAGACTTAGGTGGTCTAAAACCAATATTGATTTTTACAAATATCTTCTAAAATCTTTATTATTTTAGCCAAATATTTAAGAAGTAATATTATGATTAATGCCTCATGAAATATTACTTAATTTAGGTTAAAATATATTAGCGGAGATATCAATATCTCAGTCTATATGTATGTATAATTTTGATATGTCAGTTTCTATACGTAGAAATTTGTTTTTTAAGTAAATAAAACTATAAGAAGATCAAAGCTGTTGGTCATTAAGTCCACGTAGACCGGGAGAACCGGTCGCTCACGCTGGGCTTACCGCCAAGAAAACCGGCAGCGGTCCGACCAGCCCGCGCCCCACGCGCGGGAACCGCGGTTCGCCCACGTGGGAACACGTCCCCAACATTGCGGGCCTCCACCGGAAAAATAACCCTCCCCAAATTTTTTTTTTTAAAAAAAGCTCCTGCAATATCTTCACTCCCCAAATTCGACAACCCACTCCTCGAAGTCCACCATCAATTCATCAAGACATGACCCTTATCACCAAAAAGGAGAGTACAAATATCAGAGCATCAAAAAGTTACCAGAAGTATGACATATCTCAGATTGTCAGATCTCACATAGAATCAGAACTTGACACGTCAGCATACGACAAGATTCTAGTCTGAAAAGATGGGGTAGTTTTAAACGGCTGGTAGGGTGGCCTTGGTCGCCGTCCAAAGGCGAACCCTTTTTCTCCTGCTCCCCTGTTCTCCTTCCTGTCCTGTTTCTACTATCTATCTCTCGTACATATATATTACGAAGTTGGGGTTATCCCTTTTTTGGGTTTCATGCGGAGTTCTGTAGCTCTGGAGATGGATGATGATGAGTATGCTAAGCTCATTAGAAGGATGAATCCTCCAAAGTATGTGATTCCTTCTGTTCTGTTTCTTCTTTTCCATTTTTTGGCATAGTTTTGTTCTCAACCGGCTTGAGCTTGTTTTCAAGGATTTTAATGTTGATCCCTTGGACTGTAAAGGTTGGGTTGGACCTAGTTTTGTGGTTTCGTTTAGCAAGGACCAGTTTTAGCTCTCCCTTTCTCTCTTTAAATTGCTCTTTTGTGATGTGGGTGTGCTTTGTTTGTATTTAGTGCTTATTTTTGCAGGTGGTCTTGGTTTTCTGGACTTTAAAGGTTGGGTTGGGGCCTAGTTTTTGCTCCCCGGTCTCTCTCTCTCTCTCTCTCTCTGATTTTCTTGTTGTTTGGTTAAGTGTTTTTGTTTTGGATTTATGATTTTTTTTATGGGTTCCTATCTGGGTTTTTGGTGTCCACAGTTTTGGGATTTCCTGTTCTCTTCTTTATTTGTTATTCTTTTTACTTTAGAAAGATTGTTCTTGTTTGACTGGGGCATGCTTTGTCTGGTTTTCTTCATGGGCTTTCCTTTAATGCTGGGATTAGGTTGTTTGGAGTTGGTGGTGAGCAAGGATAAACAATTTAGACTCTACCCGGTTCTGTTTCCCTCATTATTTGATTTACTTCTTGTTTGATTTTAGTGCCTTTTCTTCGAATATGTAGATTATTTTACAGGATCACCATCTGATTTTTTTTTCTTCTTCTTTTTCTTAATGTTTGACAGAAATGACTTATTATGAGTTCCTGTTGATTTAGTTCTACCTGAATTTTTCTTTTTAAATTTATGTTTTTTTTTCTTAAAGTCTCCCGTTTACTTGTACTTTTGCTGTTGAAGTTGGGTTAATTGGGATTTATATTCTATTAGGAGGATAAGAAGTTTTAGGTTCTACTCGTTTTCTTCTTTTATTTGTCTTCCATTTACCGTGTGGCCTTCTAAATTACCCCTTGGATACTTCCTTTTTTTTGTATTGCTTCTCAGCTATATCTATTGCTTTTCGCTGCAGGGTTGTGATAGACAATGATGCTTGCGATAATGCAACTGTTATTCGGGTAAGGTTGAGCTTTCACTCAGAAGGCTTGTGTTTAACCTATCAGCTTTCACTGAATCCATTTCATATTGGTGGAAATCTTGTCTATTTTATGATTTCTTAGCATATTGAGTCATCCATATCTTAGGTGCACAGTGTTAACAAGCATGGAATTCTCCTTGAAGTGGTCCAAGTCCTCACTGATCTGAATCTTATCATCACCAAAGGGTATATATCCTCAGATGGGAGTTGGTTCATGAATGGTAAGGCTTGCCATCAGATCAAATCTAGAAGGAAATAGAAACACAAATTTAAGGCCTTCAACTTGTCTACGTGCACTGAAATTTACTTAACCAAATTTTCTTATGGTTTTAGTCTTTAATGTGACCGACCGTGATGGGAATAAAGTCAGGGATAAAAAGATCATCTCTTGTATACAAACAGTAAGTATGCTATACTCCTTGATCAGGTCTGTTAAATTAGCTATATATGCATTTCAGGATGTTAAGGACTTCCTAATTCTATAAATCCATGTTATGACTTTTGATACATAGACCTAGTTCGCTTCATAATAGATTCTAAGTATCATATCAAGTTCCAATCACCTAATCATCTTGTATTGGTTTGAATTATTCTGCAGTCCCTGGAATCAGATGCTTGCTTCTTCCCCACACTCG
The DNA here is from genome assembly GCA_006176705.1 of Cocos nucifera. Lineage (NCBI taxonomy): Eukaryota > Viridiplantae > Streptophyta > Magnoliopsida > Arecales > Arecaceae > Cocos > Cocos nucifera. The sequence goes on from QRFJ01000292.1 coordinate 1,011,532, forward strand.
GGAATTCGGTTGGCATTATGTCGTCCGAAGAGAATACATCGATTGAGCTAACGGGCACCGATAGGCCTGGCCTACTCTCTGAAATATTTGCTGTGCTCGCTGACTTGAATTGTAATGTGGTGAAAGGAGAGGTCTGGACTCACAACAGCAGAGCTGCAGCAGTGGTTCATGTCACTGATGAGTCGACGATGAGTGCGATCGAGGACCCTCAGAGACTCTCCACAATCAAGAAACTACTCTCCAATGTCCTTAAAGGGGACAACACTTCGAGAACTGCTAAGATGATGGTCTCGACCGGGCTAACCCACACAGAGAGGAGGCTGCATCAAATGATGTTCGATGATCGGGACTACGAAAAAGTACATGCGACTGGAGAGGGAGATGAGAAATCTAGGCCTCAAGTTGCAATAATGGACTGCTCTGAGAAGGATTATGCTATAATCATTTTGAGGTCTAAGGATCGACCCAAGCTTTTGTTCGACACTGTTTGTACTCTCACAGACATGCAGTATGTTGTGTTCCATGGAACGGTCCATGCAGGAAGCTCAGAAGCTTATCAGGCAAGACATAATGGAGTTACTCATGCTCGATATCAAGATGGTTCCTTCTAATTGTTGCAGTGTTTCTTAAGGTTTTAATTTTGTTCTGACTGCAGGAATATTACATAAGGCATGTTGATGGGCTCCCCATAAGGTCAGAGGCCGAAAGGCAGCGTGTGATTCAGTGCCTCGAAGCAGCTATTGAGCGACGAGCCTCGGAGGTATGATTGGCTCCACTTCAAGTCATGATGAAATATGTGCTGTGCTTTCATTTGGTTTTCTGAAGTTTAATCTTTGGATCTTTACAGGGATTGGAATTGGAATTGAGGACAGAGGACAGGGTTGGTCTTCTCTCAGACATTACAAGGATATTCCGAGAGAATGGCCTGTGTATAAGGAGAGCAGATATATCAACAATCGAAGGCAAAGCAGTGGACACTTTCTGCCTTTCCGAGATGTCAGGCAACCCTGTGGAAGGCAAGACCATTGATTCATTGCGCAAGCAAATCGGTCAAACAATTTTGAAGGTGAAGCAGAATCCCTTGCCTCCTCCTAAACCTTCTGAGGCAGTGAGCACCACTGGATTCCTGTTGGGAAATTTCCTCAAGGTCTGTTCATTTCAGAACTTCAGGTTGATTAAGTCCTCCTCATGAACTTGTTTCACACTCATCAAAGAAGATAAGAGAATCTGACGCATAGCCAACACGACAAAAACAGCCATAGCACCACTCTGTAAATAGCTACACCTTCAGAACATTACACATTGGAGGCTGGATTCCAACTAGAGAAAGTTGTATAGGAATGAGATACTTATCCTTTAGTTCTTAATTGCGCACACTTGTAAATGGATGTTGCTTGGTCTGCAACAAGATTGAGCTGGGCCCTTTTATCTGAGAAAAAATGGGGAAAAAGGAGGAATGATATAGTTGGTTTCTAAATGAAATGTACGTTTGCTTGACAAGCACTACGGAAATTTATTTTTTGTATGTTACATCGCTCTCACTAAGTCCAGGTATATTGCTGTAGTTCTAACTACTTCCAACAAGGGAAGCTGGATTTAATGGTGATTGGACACCAAACTGTAGCTCTAATTAAGTTACAAGCGCCTGAGATGATGGTCATGTAATTCTAATTGGAGCGAGTGGGCTACACACCCTATTTGAAGATTCTTTTTCTGGTTTATGAAGCATTTGAGGTGGTCTCACTGGTGCTTCACGAGGTAATCATATATTATCTGCGAGTTTAAGATTGTGATATTGCATCAATAAAGGTAGAAGATTAAAAACTCCCCACCCCCCTCCTCTTGAAAATAATATTTAACCCAAGAGGCTTCTAATAAATAAGCCCACTTGCATGCTTGATGTCATCTTCTTTTTTTTTTTTTTTTTTTTGTTAATCTACAATTCCTCTCTTGTCATAAGTTATTCGTTTTCTTTCGTTTTCATTGAAAGTTCAAAGTAGATTAATATAAAGTGAAAATTCAAATCAAAGTCATCCATGTTCACCGTATTCTTCTTCCACATAAGGTTCCAATGGGAAAACTCTTCATGAACCTTCCAACTATTTATGCTGATGTAGACTGCCTATGAAATGCTCGTTATAAGTTTTATGTTGAATTTTCACCTTAAATTTTCTAAATAAATTTATAACAACAGCATTTTCGAGCGCAGCAAATTCAAAGTTTTCCAGCCTGCCTAGAGAGAATTAGATTTCAAAACTAAAAGTCAAAGAACTTTGACATCACTTTTTAAATAAAATTTCAACATGCCAAGAACTTTCCAAAAAGCCCAAGATTCAGTTTTTTTTTTTTTTTCTTTCACCATAGAAATGCCCCAAACTAGCAACCTTGGCCCTACCCATGGATTAAAAGTCAGACTTCTGTGGTCACAGCCGTAACCGACCCAAGCTTCACCACCACCAAACGAGACCACGAGATATTGACTTCTTGAAGGAGAAAGAGTTGGCCAACCGCGTGATCGAATGCTCGTGTCCTTGCAAAGAAATGATATATGAGACGTCAACAGTCAGAGGTCAACGGGTCAAGGTTCTCTCCAAACACTTCCTCAATAAACGAAAAGATTCCAACATGGAATCCCCCGAAATAGACCGTCAAGTTTAGAACAGGATTTAAAAAGGCGTCTAGAAATCAGAGGTAAAAGGTCCCAGGTGCAACTGGTGAAAGCTTTGCCAACGTTATCAATAGTTGCTTAGCGAAAACAAGGAAACAAGTGCTAAATTCCAATGGTAAAAAAGGACACCCATAGAACTACATAGATCACGTGGTAAAGATGAACGCTTCTTTAACCTGTATGGAGGTATAAACTTGTCCAAAATTTGCATTAAAACATTACCCAGGGTGCGTGCTTCCTTTAAAGCTGCATACATGACAGTAGAACACCAGAATCAGTGATGAAGGATAAGAAAACAAGGGCTCCCTAAGTTAGGAACCATTGTTCCACAAAGATTTGGGAAAAGCATGATCCTTCCATCTTGGAATCCCAGCCTGAAATATCTGCTGAATGACCTCTACCCACTTGTCGAGAAGAGATTCCTTCATCTGCTGCATTAGGGTGTATTCCTTCTCCATAATGAACTCCAGCTCCTTGAAATGCTTGATTTTATATTGAATCTTTCTCATCTGTTAAAAAGACATCAAGACAAAAAGGAGGCATCAATTTTTTTCTAAATCCAGCTTACTTTTTAAGGCTGCATCCAGAGTCACTGGCCAAAGTTCTGAAATTAAAATGAGATCGAGGAGATATTTGGTTCTTAGAGAAGAGAGGGTTTCTAGAGAAAAATGCATATTGTCAAATGGAACACCTTGATGCAAAATTAAGCTAATTTGTTTTCATAGGTTAGTAGGTTCCAGAACCCACCAGGGAGGCTGGAATATTGGAAGAAGCCCGGAGAACGGATCAGATGATATTTTATGATAACAGAATTTACTTGTCCAACTTGCATATCCAGAGATGTTGATTTGTCATCAAACAAAATCAGGTTATATACTCCAGAGACTGAGCATGAAGTTAAAAAATGAGAGAGAAACCTGCGCTTCAATAATGGATGCCATCAAAAGTTCCATTTCCCTCTCTTCCTGGTCTGCTAGTAGCTTGGCACGGGCAGCTGCTGCCCCAAGAGCTGTCGCAATGGCAGCTTTAGTTCGAAATGCTGTAGCACTAAAATTCTTCTCTGGCAGTTCTGGGGTATCTAAGGAAGAAAAGGACTTGCATGTGAGATGCCTAACATATGTGGTGCCATAGCAGCAGAAAAATCTTTCAACATGGACCATGGAAAAGCTGAAGCAATCATTCCACTTACATACAACTCCGCATCGTATATAGGTTAACAACAGTACCTTTCATAAAAACAGTGGCACTTAGCAAAGCCAATAGTCATTTCATTAACCTTATGACATACATGCACTGATTATAATATCAGTGAAGAGTGACTATGATTTTAGGAAGACGGAAGAATTTTGAACCCTTCTCTTTATATATGTACATACATACACACAGGAGTGAAGGCAGACGTATCTTTGGAACCAGCTGGGGCAAGATGAGTTTTACAGATCCATACAATTATGTTGTGATGTTTTTGTTTCATAGAGAGTTTGTTGATAAAATGGTATGAACCAAGAATTGCCGACTCGGAATTGGACCCCGTGCCGACCAGCTAGCGGTACGAGTTGGTACATCTCCATATCGGACCGTACCGGCCCAAAACCGACATCAACATGAGGGATGAACTAGAGATAAAAAGAGAGAGAAAGAGAAAAGGGGGGAGAGAGAGAAGGAAGCCTGCGTGGCCACTGGAGGGCCGTGGAGGCCACCGAGGCCTCTCGGACTCTGTGGTCCTCTGCGAGAGAAAAGAAAGCAAAGAAAAATAGAGAGGGGAAGAGGAAAGATGAAGGAGAAGAAGGCGGTGAGGAGGCTGTTAGAGGGCCACCAGGTGGCCACTTGATTGCCGGACAGCTCAAAAATGCCCCATGGTCACCGTGGTTTCAAAACAGGGGTGACACCCCTATTTCATTACATTTTTTAAAAAATATGATAAATAGAGAAGTCGGTGATGAAACCAAAGCCTCCCAGACTCCGTGGTCCTCCATGAGAGAAAAGAAAGCATAGAGAGATAAAGAGGGGAAGAGTGAGAAGATAAAGAAGGGGAAGGCGGCAGGAAGGCCATTGGAGGGCTACCGGATAGTTACCTAGCCATTGAATGGCCCAAAAACGTCCGACGGTTACCGCAGTTTTGAAACAGAGGCAACGCCCCTATTTCATCGTATTTTTTTTAAAAATGTGATAAATAGTGAAGTCGGCAATGGATTTTAAAAAAAATGCAATAAAATAGAAGCATTGCCCCTGTTTCGAACCTGTGGTGACCGCGAGATGTTTTTGGGCCATCCAACAGCCACCTAGTGGCATCCCCGCCGCCTTCCCTTTCTCTCTCTCTCTATCTTCTCACATCTCATGGAGGACTGTAGAGTCCTGGAGGCCTTGACAGCCTCGCCGAGCCACCACTAACCACCTCCAACCTTCCCCTCTCCTTCCCTCTCCTCCTCTCTCTCTCTCTCTCTTCCTCTCTTTCATTCTCCCTCGCTCCATTTTTTGCCGGCATTCCGAATTGAACATGCAAACCGCACCAATTAGCCATCGGCACAGTTCCATACACCCCAAACCACCCAGTTCGGTGAACCCTACTATGAACTCATCAAGACATATAAAAGAAAATTTAGAAACATTAAGGAGTTTGGAACCAACTTAATAAAGCTTCATATAGGATTCTTAACATGCTTCTCTTCTATTAGACTGGGGAAAAGAACAAAAAAAAAAGATGTATGCAAACTAGCTTCATTTGTACCAATAAGAAATTCACTCATAACCTAGAAAAATCAGGAATCTATGCCCCAAAATAGCAAAACATCAATCATACAATGTAATAATAACGATTAAAAAAAAAAAAAAAACCTACTCCCTAACAAAAAGAGTTTCACTATCTATTTGGTTCAGGTTGGCACCTTACAAAGCCTGCAAAATAATAAAATTTGCCAAGTTCTTTTAGCTATGAGAAGCACCTCATGAAAGGAGTCAGGGATGTGAACACAAGCAGTCGATGCGGTAAAGGATGCAATTTGTGACTAGAATAGATATGCAAACATAAGGAAGAGAGCCAATATTAACAAGGACATGAAATTTATGACAGGAAGAGGAGCAGGAGAGAGTGGAAGGAGGGTGGGGGTGGAGTCCATCTGATCTTTAGGGTTAAAAATTTCGGTTCATAGATATACTTTAACCTAAATAACTACATCAGCTATTAGAGTGGTAACAAACAATTTTATAACATGTAATCATCATTCGCAAGGATATCAACCTGTAGATACCCTTTTCTTTTTGGTTGACCAAGACCAATCTGAAATGCACATCAAAGGCTAAAACTGTGAACATCATAATCAAAAACTTAACAAATGTGTAGTCCAATTCATATTCATCTATCCATCTATATGTATACAATGCATGCACATCCTAAGATCTATACTACTACATAAGAAAATCCATGCATTTAGTACACTCTCCATCTTCGATTAGGGCGTGCTCTTCTTTTCCGCTGCCATTTTTACCCTCAATTCATCTGTTCAATTTTATCCTTTTTGAATGTTGGAGATTAGCATGCATCCTTATCTTTTATTCCACTAACTTGTCTCTCTTAATTACAATCTGAGAAATATATCAAACCAAATATATATCTGATTAATATAAGCTCATTGTTTGGTGTACCAATTCCTCACCATATGTTTGAATTTAAGTATGCATCACATTTAAAGAAGGGAGGCCTAGTGCACGAGACTCCCAACACTATCGGCTCTGGGGAGTTTTATTTTGAAATATGCTGAAATCCCAGTGAGAGGAGTGGGAGGAGTCATTAGAATCTAGGATCATTTACCTTATCCTAGAAACATAAAGATAAGTTATGATCTGATCAGCCTCCTTGCCTATCCCTCACTTCCCTGGCTCCTCCTTCCACCATAGTTTATCCAAAAGAAGCCAACACCTGAAAGATCTTATCAGCCAATAAGATCTTTTGACATCCAAACAGGCCCTAACATTTAAGAACATGCTTCAAACACACTATACATTTAAGTGTTGCTTTTCTTCTTACCATATTTATTTGTACTCTTTCTACGTTTGTTTTATAACTTTCTTTCTACAGTTTGTTTCATTTTTTCAAGGTAAGGTACCAATTTTACCAGTAAAAATTAAACATTATAAAAAAGGTGGAAATTAAATTGTAAATGCAACCCTAGACATCACATTCTTCGGCTCTTCCTGATGTTAATAGAGCTACGCATTTGATGATATGGACCTTAGTATTAAAAAGCTTCTATAATGATTCCTGTATTAACCCCATTCTAACATCTATGACCACCTACCTAATTAATCCTTGAAACTTCCACCGAATCTTGAATAATTTCCTAAGTACCCAAAAATCCCCTTCAAATTTTAAAAGGGCAAGATATCCTATTGAGAGATCAAATTTAACTTCTTGGACATAAAGAGTCAAATCTCCATGAGAGGCTTAAGTTTCACCATGTTTCGGTGAACAAGGTGGCATCATTAGTGCAAGATCAGGAAAACATATCCTTCTAGCTTCTAAAACCTATCAATTTATATAAGTTACCTTTTTCTTTATGGGAAACTTTCCTATTATGCTATCATATATGCCAAACAATGGTTATCTGAATAACCCTATCAAGCAAGCCCCACTCTAAATATTCTTACCTTCATTTATCTCCAAACTATGAAACTATCTGGAACTATCCAAAAAGGTTGTCAGGAAAGCCCTATATATGCTAGCTAAATCAAGAAACCGATTCTAATTTTTTTTTTCATTTATCACAATGTTTGAGCATGTCATATATACATATTTGATTCTTTTTAGTACAGTTAATGTATTTGATTCTTTTAGTACTTTAAAGTTTATAAGCTCCCTTGCTTTCTTGCAAAACAAAGTAATCCTTGTAAGAGCTAACTCATCCCATGCATAAACCAGAGGATGTGTTAATTCCCAATTGTCTATGATGTGTTTAAGAAAGGTCCTAGAGGAAATGGACCTACAAAAGTCCCAACCCTGAAAAATCTCATTTGGAGTTTAATAAAGAGAGACAGAGTCCTTCATCTCCATTACTTTTAGCCCCATGTCAAAACAGATGTTTCTGATGGTCTTCGACTGAAAATCTCAAGCTGCACTTAAACCTGTAAGGATTATCCCGTCACACAAATTTGCTTTATAGATAAAAGTTTAGTTACTTGACTGACTCTGAATCCAGCGTCAACCCTTTGTAGGTGTTGCATTCTTATTCAAGGCAACTTGAGGGAAGAACAAGCTTCCTATATCACTTCAAAGATTAATCAGTATGAATGACAGCCCATGTTATATGCCACAGCATTCAGGCTCATGCAGCATTGAGCAATCAATCATGATTCACCAAGATTAGGAATAAGCATAGGTAATAAGTGAGAAGAATGAACGGTCTGTTATAGTGAACTATGCTAATCACCAAGGAAAAATTATTCATTCAACAAGGCAAAGTAGAAACACAATTTGGACACTTCAAAATATATAAGATACCTATAAAAATATGCCTAGACCAAAATCATCATCTTTGATAGATTCTATGGTTAATATAAACCCAAAACAAACATAAAAAATGAAAATATGCGGTTTAAATGACACCTATTTGACATGCTTATTGAATCCTAGCTCACACTTCCTTGCATGATAAGGACAAGATAATCAGTATCTATTACTTGATGAAGAATCTGAAATAGTCCAATATACTAAACAGGCAATTCTATGTTCAAAATATGTCAACAATGAGACATGATCAAATACCTGCTTGTATATGCATCTCATCTATTACTTCACAAAAGAACCCACAACAATTCAACATTCAGAACAAGTATGTGAATGACTCTATCTCCAAAAATATCTTGTATGAAAACAATTAAATATCTTATATGAAAACAATTAAATACATCTGCTGCAACTCAGCTATCACTGACATGAACCATTCAAAACAGTTTAATATACAGAAGAAGAATGCTATATAGCAAAAACAACTAAATACCTGTTTGTTGATGCATCTCCACCTCCTGATCCTCAACCTTGACATCACTGAAATAGTTGCATTATATTGAGCACAGCAAAGGAACAGTACATATACTTTTCATTAATGCTGAAACACCATAAGAACTGTATTAATGCTTGCTAACCTCTTTGGCTCATTTTTAGTTGGGAATGATTTAAGCTTTTTTCTAGCTTCATCTTCATCAATATTGAAGACCTTCCTTGCACATGGTTTCTCATTGCACAATGTTGTAACAGCTGCCTCTGCTGCTGCAGCAGCAACATGTGGGCCCACTACTGTAGACAAGAGAGCTACCTAACAGAGAAATTAGGTTTCTTTGTTTCTTGTTTATATATCATTGGTTTAATTTTTCCTTTTGTAATTCAGCAGATTGAGATTAGAAAAGTGATCAGCAGCCAGTAACTACCTGTTTCATCAAAGAATCTGTAGCATCTGCAATAGATGGAATGTGTCTTCGCTTTGAAGGATGTACTGGAGTAGATTCTTCTGCAACCTTCTCCTTCACATCATCATGCCCATGACAATCTGTCTTAGGCTCTGGCAGTAGCTCAGTAGAAGCATGTTGGATTGCTTTAGAATTGGTTGCTTGGTTGCCTGAGTTTTTAGCATCATATTTACCACCGAAGGTGCCTAACATATGGTCACCAAAAGGTAGCTGTATAAGCCTTGCAATACAATCAAGTCTGCTCTTTGTTCGCACATGCTGGGCAATAAGATCCCAATCCTCTCCATGCTTCAGAACAGCTTCTAAAAGGAGTAAGGTCTCTGCATCTGTCCATGCACCAGTTGCCTGGTTAGCATTGCCATCCGTGTGATCACTATTGTCATCTACTGATTTTCCTTCAATGTCATTCTTATTTTTGGAACATTTCAAACATACCACAAAACCACCCTGCAGACACGTTAACAGAAAATCATAATCACATATCAATATAATTTTCATATGGCAGTCCTTATAGGACCACGAAAGATCTTACATTAACATGACCACACCAAGTAGAAGTTCAAGTTCTTAAACACAAAAATATTTTGGTTCTTCCACCTTATTAGCAGTTTAATTAACCACTTTTACTAATAAAAACTTACAAAATGCAGAGTTGAAGATGACTCACTATGTAACCATGTTTTTGGTTAAATTTATATCACAAAGTCAAGTATACCAAATCTAAACAAGCAGCAGAGAATATACCCACAGGGAAAAAATGAGGATACAAAGTCATTACATCTAATCTTTTTAAAAGATAAAAATGAAGTTATGAAGTCAAAGCAAAAGTAGTACAAGAATTGATTGCAATGAGCAATGTTACTCCATGGGAAACAAATGGAGGGTATAATCTATATACGAATTTTCTCCAGCCTCCATTGTGGACATGATCAAAATTGGTACTTCTTCCAGTGAAATACATTCAACTTTAACAAGTAATGGTGAAGATACCCAAGGTTTGTTATTCATGCAAAAACTGCTCATAAACTTGCTTTGAGGTTCCATCCAGTCACATGTTTCAGCTTCATTGCCATCTTCAATTCAAGACGTTTAAACTGTGCATGATGGATCGCCCCGCCCCCCCCCCCAAAAAAAAAGAAAAAAAAGAAATGCACACACACACCACACAGCCACACCCCACCCCAACTCCCACACTCACCCCTATCCAAAAAGAGGGAGGAGGGGAGTTGAGAAGCACCTTCGTCTAGTTTAACTTGGGCCTACTTGACTTCCGTAGAAGCAAATGCCAGAAATTGAAAGTAATGAAAACTGGCAGAAGTGACTTTGCCCCACCAACCATGTCCACAAAACTCGAGTTTCATCAACCTTCACACTGAAAAATTGCAATTCATAGTTGCATTTTCTCCTTACCAAAGATGCCCTATGTGTAAAAGCTAAGGGCTTGAAACTGATGCCTTAAAAACTTTTTCAACATAAGAAACCTCTAAGTCTCTCCAGAACTCCTGCACAAATTAATGCTCCAACAAGTGCAAACAAGAAGAACTGAACAACAAGGGGTCTTAGATTTACACCATAATAAATGAAATCATCCCTTATTTTTGTGTTTAATAGTTTGCCAAAACTAATTCATTCTGTCCTTTTTTCCCTGCTATCCCTCTTTTTCCTCTCTTTATTAATCAATCTAAACTTGCTTCCTATATTCCAAGTTATCAAAATATTTTATTCTTGCTGCCCAATAAAATAAACAGAACAAATTCTTTGCATCATTAAATGCTAACCATCATCAAGGACCGAAGATCTGCCTCAATATTATCAAAGCCTAGACGGTCCTAAGCGCCAACACCCTTAAAGGCCTAGGTGGAATGTCAAAACAAAAAAAATGGCATCTAGAATTAAAATTATCTAAAAATCAGATCTATGGGTGTAAAGGAGCCAGGTTGGTCCTCAGCCCAAAGCAAACCTGAGGTTTAAACCTCAGGACTGAGCCTAGACAGGCCCAACCTAAATTTCATGCAAAGGTATCAGGCACAAGCCCAACCTAACTCAAGATATGCTTTAGGGTCAAGCCAGGCTCATAATAGACCCCTGCTTAATTTTCACCAATTCTCAGCTCAGGCTTGGCCTGGAAATTGATCAGGCCTCAATTTCCAGGCCCAAGCCTGGTTTGTCTCCATGACAGATTTTCAGGCCATTCAAGGCAGCTTGGCCCATCGATTCCCTTAATTTGGTCTTGACATAGGTGATGCACATGGTTTATTTAATAAGGAGCATTTGATGGATGTATATGATCCCCAATCAAGAGAAATTTGCAATAAATTTGATGAATAAACTTCTTATTCTAGTTTATTTACTCCTTAGGAGCTATTCATTTAATAGTAAATGTATAATTACTAATAGAAAAATGTATTTATGATGGGATTCAAGGAAATCATTGGCCTTACAATCGGATTAAAGGAGATCGCTCACAGTCCATGCTTCATGCAACTTTTCAAAGATTTCTCTTTATTTGGGATCTATCTAGCCTAGGCACTTGTCTTAACATTTTGAATCAAGTTTGCATATGCTGGATGAGATTGATCGATCTATTAGTATTGGATGTTGACTAGTCAATAGTTCCCAATTCCCATCAACTTCCATGTCTTAATTGATAAGTTATCTTTGTTTATTAGATTATAACTATTGTTTTAGGCTTCTCTGTTTATGTTGTTTTAATTTATCATTTTTGGACCATCTTGACCTCTAGCTTCTTGTCCAAGTATTTGCCTAGCTCTTGGGAGCAAAGTGGGTTAGAGAGGAGGAGGGAAGGGGGGGTGGCGGGCAGCGTGTTGCTGTCAATATACCACCTACAGACTTTTAAAGCTCTCTTCGGGCCATGATTTCCCTTTTAAGATTTCTTCTCACATGCAGTCATGTAAGATACATGGATGAAGATCGACAAGCAACCAAAGAGTTTGCTTTATATAATAATATAGATTCATAATATTCATATAAACATTAAAATTTATAGTTTTTAAGAAGATAGCAAACTTGTTCTATCCAAAAAAAAAAAATAGAGAGAGAGAGAGAGAGAGAGAGAGAGAGAGAGAGAGAGAGAGAGAGAGAGAGAGAAGATAACAAAGTCAATAGACAAGCTGATATGAAATTTTGACATTTAACATTTGTGAGAACAACAAAACCCATGTTCGCAAAAGGATCCAAAAGGTACCTAAAGCATCTTTTAACAAGATCAAATATTCAAATAGAGAAACATGTACAGGACAGTCACAGATACAAGTGATCTTCTCTTGTTTCTCTACAAATAGTATTGCTTCAAGAGCATTAAAAGAGTGTATTTACTAAAAAAAGAGTACATTTGCGTTAGTTAATTGTCTATATGCTAGTAAATTTTGTGTTGCACTATAAATGCCTTACTCTTTATGTGCAACTTTGATAGAAAAGAGCTCTAATAACTCATCATATATATTTATATATTAAAATTAACAGATTGCATCTAAACAGCCGGCAACAATCAAACCACTTCCTAAGCACTAAGCAGCTCGTGGCACCTAACCGCATGCCTAGGTGCCAACTATGGGCAAAAGTGGTTCAGATATTATCCATCCGGATCCATTTTCATATCTAAATCTGTCCGGATATGGACAGAAATTTAAGGATCCGACTAATATTTGTATCCGTATTCATATCCATCAAAGAAAAATGGATATCGATATGGATAGTCAACTATTCAATCCGTATCCGAATATCCAATTTTACTTGCAACCATATTTAATTTTATATGATACTCATTAACTTTTTAAGGAAAATATATAACCACATCACCATCTTATTAACTTGATTTATCATCCACTTAGTAATAGCTTTGATTCAGTGGTCATAAAGTTTAATTATCCAACTTATATCTATATTTATATCCATCCTTCCAGTATGCAATTTGTATCCATATCCGTTTAAAATAAATATGGGTATAAATTTTTGCATTTGATTAATATCCATAGCCATATTTGTCTTCATCAAATAAAACAAATATGGATATGGATATACCGGTATCCGATCCATATCCGATCTAATTTCAAGCTAGTGTGAGCTCAGGCAGTTGAGGGGACACATTGCTTACAAACCTTGAAAGCAGCATGTGTAGGAAATAGAGATACCCAAGCACCTAGACAAGACAAGCTACGTGGTCAAATGGGCACCTTTAGTAATTTTAGTTTTACTTAGTTCCTTCCAAATTAGTTCCTTTTCTTTTTTTTCTTTTTTTTCTTTTTGAGATAGAGTAAGATCCAGATGGTATTCTACCAAAGGTCTAAATTCTTGGGGAGACACCATCAAAGACTTGAACCTGGAATCTATACTTCTTTGGTGGAAGGGGTGAGACCATGGAATGCCGTACCGGGCCGAACCATCCAGTACATCCCGAACCGAGCTGAACTTGCGGGGAACCGGTTCGATTCAACACTTTTTTTTGGAAAATACTCCGAACCGCTTGGTTCAGTACGGTATGACATCAAACCACCCGGAACCGGACGATATCGGGCGGTTCGGCTCGATTTGGCTCTGAATCGAGCCATACCGACAAGGGGATAAGGGGGTGGGTTTTGCTATTTGTGGAGTGGGGTGGGCCAGCCAATAATGGCCCTTTGCCTCATATCTCAGACTTTGAGAGCCTAAGAGTCCGAGAGCATGATCTCGGACTCTCAAGACACCGAGAGTGCAAACCAAGCCCAAAAAAAAAGGAGAAAAATTCGAAAAAATTATCACAACCTCGGAAAGACGATGGTTTTCGATCGAAAATAAGGTAATCTAATATTCTGTTAGTAAATATTTTATTTTTCATATTGTTGTGGCCAAAAAAACGATAAGTAAAAAAATAAGAAAAAAATCATGCCAAAATTTATGATTTTGGTATGATTTCATTATAAATTATAGACCTTTGGAAGATCTATGAGATGATGCTAAAATTATTAATTTTTGTTAATTATATATATTTTTAAAAAGTATATTTTTAGAATAAAAAAATTTTAAAAATAAAAAAAATTATAAATTCATAATATTGTTTAGGACAACTGAAGCTATGTATAGTATAAATTTTATGTCCGATTTTGAAGTTTTCAATGTATCATATGCATAGTAATCTAGGCTTAATTTTGAATAAAATAAAAAAATAAATAGTATTTAATGTATGTTAATAGGCTTAGAAGAATATATGTAGAGTCTATAACATGTTTCTACTCGAATCTAAGCTTAAATAAATTTTTTAGAATTTTTATAATTTTTTATATTTTTTAATTACTTAAATAATAAAAAAAAATCTTTTGATGAAAAATTTTAATTTTTATAGGTAATTATTAAAATGATATGTTTTGTTAAACTTGCAGAAATGAGTAAGAAAAAAGATACAGAGCGTGATATTGGTTGAAAGTATGGCGAGATGCTCTCGGCTCGACACCATTGGAGATGCAAATGGTGCAACACATAGTTCAAGGAAGGAGGGATGACTAAGTTGAAGCAGCATTTGGCTGGTGGTTACCTCGATGTGGTCATATATCAAAAATGCCCGCAGGAGATCCGACAGCTGATGAAGAAACATCTTGCTGATTTTAAATCAACGAAGGAGAAGGCCAAGCAGAAGAGAGCAAAGATGGACCGTCGAGCTACAGAGCCACCTTCTTATCACTCTAGAGAGTTAGAACAGGCCTCCGCTTCAGATGATGAGGAGGCACAGATGGAGGCTACCATCCATACGAGTATGGATGATCAGTACCGTATGAAGGAGATGGCCAAATATAGAGAACGATTTGGACCGTCGTACTATGAATCAGGATCCGGCTCTACGGTTGCTGAGGGAGAATCCAACTACAGGACCACCTCAGTCAAGGAGACATCCAATAGAGACAGACACAGTATTTTATCTATGCTGGGAGCATTTGGTAGTAAGAGGAGATCCTTTAGGGAAATGCCAGCAGGAGCCACCATTCATGATTTGGATCCATATACTTTTTTCCAGCAAAGATTCAAAACAACAAAGAATTGACAGTATATTGAAGAAGGATAAGAAAAGAACATATGGCGAGCTATTGGATCATGATTTCACTTTAGCCACATTCCGGCAAATGCAGTAGGTAATACTTACTATTAGTCTGCTATTTCAGCCATACAGGCAGCCGACCCAAGTGTAAATCCTCCAGCATCAAAAGATATTTATGGTTAGCTTTTTGATAATAATAAAGAGGAGCTGCAAAAATGGATTTCTTCTGACAAGAATAAATGGCCTACATATGGATTGACGGTGATGTGTGATGGTTGGACCGGTCGTACCAGGCAAAACATCATCAATTTCTTGACTTATTATGATAGAAAAATATTTTTTCACAAATTAATTGATTCTTCAGATAAGATGCATGACACTACATATATTCTTGGATTGATGGAAGAGATGATTGATTCAGTAGGAGAGCAGAATATTGTGCAGGTCATCATAGATAATGGACTGTAATATAAGGCTGCTAGAGAATTGTTGATGGAGTAATGACCACATATTTACTGAACGCCATGTGCTGCACATTACATTGATCTCATATTGATGGATATTAGAAAGCTTTGTTGGATCCAGCAGGCAGTGGACTCAGCCCAGACTATTACTAGATTCATCTATAATCATACATGGGTTTTGTCATTTATGCGGACATATACTGGAAGATAGATTTTGAGATCGGATATCATCTGATTTGCTACAAACTACATAGCACTTGATAGCCTTCTAGAGAAAAAAGCAACATTGCGTCAGATATTTGTCAGTACCGAGTTACAGGAGAGTAGATATGCGAGAGCCGATACTGAGAAAAATCGTGTGGAGAACTTGATGACCAGTTAGTCGTTTTGGCAATAGACTGATAAGATAGTAAAGATTATCAAGCCATTATATAAGGTGCTTCACGCCGTGGACAATGAAAGATATCCTTAGATGGGCTTTTTATATCACATAATGAAGATGGCAAAGAAATAGATCAGTAAGATCCAAAACATGGTCAGAAATATATCAACATTATCAAGCGCCGCTAGGACTATCAAATGGGTAGGGATTTGCATCTAGCCGGTAAGTACAAATCCAAGAGTCCACTGAAAATTTTTCTCTTATACTTGTATGAATCTACTCATTCATTTATAAAATTTATCTATAGTTTACTATTTGAATCCGAAATTTCAGTACACCATTCCTGGGATAGATATGGATAATGAGCTTGTTACTGCTCTTCGTAATGTGATATATAAGATGATGGATGATCCAGAAATTGCATCCATGTGTCTGCAAGAGGTATGTTAGAGAGGATGAGATATGAGTATTTAATCAAATTCAGTCTATAATTAACTGCATATTTGTTAATATAACAAATATATTTTTCACAAACGAAATAGTTTAGAGAGGGGACGGACAGCTTTAGAGTTTCATTGGCTGTCGTAAGCAAAAAGAAGATGAATCTAGGTAAATTACATATCAATAATGAGAAGACTTTGCTGACTTTACATTCCTACCAATATCATGAAATATGATAAATAATTTTGGATAATATTTTTACAACTGAATGATGGATTCATTTTAGACAATCTACAGAAAATTTGAAAACTATAGCCATTCGCATTCTTTCCCAGACAGTCTCCTCTAGTGGCTGTGAGCGTAATTGATCGACTTTTATCCTTGTCCACAGCAAACAGAGAAACCGTCTGATACAAAAGCGTCTCATCAATCTTATATATATTCATTATAATCTAAGGTTGAGGTTAAAATGTATTCATGATGAAGTATAGCTGAAGTATAAGGATCCAATGTTGGGTAATTATGCTGATGGGGACGAGGATCCGATGATTGGATGGCTTGCAGGCCAGCAGCAGAAGCCAGAGCTTGATGAGCCAAGATCTCCTCCAAGACTGGCCAGTTTAGTAGCTAAGGAGATCAGGATGGATCTAGGATAATGGATAGATACAAATATTTTACATAGGGTTTCAGCTGATCAGCTATAGTCTGAGGGCACACAGATGAGTTATTCATCACATGACTCTATGTTCGAGATATTTTTCCAAATATTTGAGCGAGAATTTTTGAGACGAAACCTGCCAATCTCAAATAGGAGAAGAGATCCTCCTCTTAGATGCAGCAAAGTAAGAAAAAGGATCAAGCAAAAGGAAAGACAATTGCAACATCCTCGAAAGTGCAGGAGTCAGTTGGCTCAGATTCGGAGACAAGGATGAGTGATGATAGTAATGACGAATCTAATGATCAGAGAGGGACTGGAGGACAAAAAACTATTATTCATGAGATGCAATCGTAGGACGGTATTCGATTCACTGGTGAGTCTCAGTTTACACATGCCACATAAGATAGGGACCATGGCGCATGAGCTAATAGAGGCCGTGAGGATACTATTTCATATAGACGATAGTCTTCCAGAGGTCATCCAGCAAATGATGCAGCTATAGATGATTTGGCACATAAAGTAGGATCCATGGATGTATCTGGATCATCCTCATATTATGGATCCTACCACCTACAGGCAGCTTATGATCCATATGGATATGGATATAATGCATCCGAGACGTCGTCTTCCAGTGGCTACTATCTTATGCATCCTGAAGCTTCTTATATATCGAATTTTGCTACTGGCATATTTGGATTGGCCCCTCCACAACCATATCATCATTCCAAGGACACCTCTCATAGCTAGAATTTAAGCGAGAAATTTGAAATGTTTTACAATTCAGAAATGTAACCTTATGGGATGAATATTCAGGACTATAGTATTAGTTGAATAGAGGGATGGACTGATATTCCTCCGAAGTATGCGAATGATCCGGATATCCACGAGCATCACAGATACTCGACAAGATTTTAGATCGGTAGAGATCTTGAGGTTAGTAAATTATTTTTTTATATCTTGGTGACTTGTACATTAACTACATTTAATGCATTGTTTTAATTTTTTTATTTTATTTTTTGGGGATGTTAGAATTATTACATAATCCTAAATTAATTTAAAAATTATAAAAAAATAGAATAAAAATTAAGTCGAAAAAAAATTGATACGCTATGGCGTACAGGTCGGTACGGTACCATACCGTACCGTACCGATCAGAAATCAGTACCGATTTCTGAATCCTTGGGTGAGACCACCAGGGAAAACACCCAATTCATGAATTTAATTCTGTTAAAAGCTCATGGTAGTATTCTTTGTTATAAGTGTCATTAGCAATAAGTGTCACAATTAACTTCCACCATCAATCAAATACTTTAACACAAAGCAAATCCCTATATTCAAATAAATTTCAATTTTAATACAATCCAGCATTAAATGCCTCAAAATTTTCTCATGCATATAAGCTTTATATAACAAGTTTATAGAATACAATATGATTTGAATTTTTTCTGCTAGAAGGGTGATAGTATATCTAATATCAAAGGGGAACCCATCGGTGCTAATCAAATCCAAAGCGTCTAATCACAAGAACTTCAAGATAGTACCCAATTTCCCTTTTCTTTTTAGTTATTTATGAGCTATGCATAATGATAAAGAGAGGGGCATTATTGTAATTTTGTTAATGGCATAAAGCCTTAAGAACAAGAGAAAGTGACCCTATGCAGGAAACATAATGCATTACAAGTACCAAAAAAGCTACAAGTCCCACAAGAGAAGGATGAGCAGACAAGACAAGTTCAAAGAAGAATGTATAAAATTGAAAAGGAAAGAACAAGAAGATGCAGATAGCAGACTGCAGGTAATTTTCAATACTAGGTGCCTTAAAGCTAGCACTCTAAGGAAGATGGTGTAGGAAACCAAAAGCATGTTTAATTTAAAGCAACATGCTAAAATTACAACCATGATGGCCACTAGTTAGACCTAGCAGGATGAAGAAAGTAAAGAGGTAATTTATGTAAAGGAGTGGAAGCTACAAATCAAATGGTGTACTTACTTTTTAAGAAAAAGGAATGCTGATATTATCCAATCCATAGTTGTCTAGGACCTCTCAAGAATCTTAAAGATAAAGATGACTACTATAGAATCATCAGAAATGTTTCTGATTATTTAACTCTTTCATTCAAGACTTGGATACCATTTTCAATTTATAGCGCTTGAAAACATTGTAATTTGACATATGTGCTATTTTTCTATGCATGAAATAGCTTTATGTGCAATTATTTATGGGGATATGCTTTTACATGCCATGTGGAAATAGAATTCTTGAAAAAAGTGGCTCCCAGCTGCAAATAGAGCATTCTCAAGTGAATAATATGTAAAAATATGTTCAAGAACATATTATTAAAAATGAATGTAAACTACCTTACAAGGATTATATACCTCATCGAATGAAGTGGATTTGGTAGAATGCAATATATTGTGAATGGATATGTTATATTGTTGATTAAAAAATGGTAAGACAGTCACACACCAATCATCAAAACAGGGCAACTAAGAGCATATCATATGCATGCACATGCAGATCACTTCCTCTCAATTATGTGTCTTTCCACAGCAATCTATTAATATAGTCAAGTGCCAGGGCGCAATCGATAAATGCAAAGACATTGGTATTTCGTTGGAAATGCAGCACGCACAACCCCTTATGCACTTGCCCTTTTGCTTCAACATTCAAACCAGCATGTGACTGCCCATAAGTTACCACCAAAATCAACATTTTTGAAGCTTTTGTAGGAACTTGTAGAAATGTGCCAATTTTGTGATGGTATAATAATTATACTGCTAGCATGACCTTATTCTTTGATACTAGAAATTTCTGACAGTTTAATACTATTCATGGCAAACTCTTTGAGCGATCAAAAGTCAGGCATCTAAGAAATGGATTTCTTCCTCTTCCACATTCGAATTAGAACGGAACAAAAATAAATGTTTAAAAAGTGTCACCTCCAACAGCGGTTCACGTCGACCAGAGACACACTCGTCCCCGCAGACTGCGCACACCGGGCCCTTCCCCGGCGCCCAGTCCCCAAACACATCCGAGTACGACGACAGCGGCGGCAACCTGAACCCAGTGTTCCCAGCCCCAACAGCCGTCACCGCCACCGCCGACCGCCCCGAAGCCAATTTCGAGGACGCCGGCACCACCTGCACCCCGGCCCCCGGCTCCTCCACCACAACCCGCGGCCCCACCTCCTCCGGCTGCCGCGGCCGCCCACCTGATACTCCGAAATTGATCAGCCCCCATCTCTCCAAGAAGAGGAACACCTTGTGGAGGGTTCCAATGTCTCCGATCAGCGACTTCCGGACCTCTGTGAAGGTCAGCCGACGGGAGGGGTCCTCCCGGAACTTGTTGATGATGAAGTCGCGGTACTCCTTGTAGACCCTAAGGTTCCGGGAGGCGGCGCTCCCGTCGAAGAACTCCGGCAGCTCCCGCCGCTCCGTCTCGTGGATCTCGTCCCATTGGAACCAGCCTGCAATCAAGAAAGATGACCAGGAACCCTGAGATCGAGACCAGAAAAAAACCCTAACCCTAACCCTCAGAGAGAAAGAGGGAGAAGAGAGAGAGAGAGAGAGAGAGAGAGAGAGAGAGAGGAGGAAGGATATCTAAACGTAACTGGAAGAGCTGGGGATGGAATAGAGATCGCGGCCGAGGTCGTCTTCGGAGCTCGGCGTCATCGGCCTCGCGAGCGGGAAGGGAGGGAACGAGAAGCACGGGTTGGTCGGTGATGAAGGGCGCGGGGGTAAGATCAGACGGGTGAAAGGTGCGGATATGAACGAATGGGGAGATCTGGACCGTCTGATGGACGGTTTGCTTTTTTTTTTTTCGGGCGAATGGGCGACAGCGAGTGTCGGGCGGGGGTCAGAGCGGAGTGTCGAGTACCTAGGTTCCGCCTGGAAGGCTTCGGGCCTTTATTTAAGCTGGTTCTTGTCACCATGCATGCGCTCAGCGCCGTTGCTTGTGTTAGGACGGGAAATACTTTGTGCGCCACGGCCGGTGCAGCCCGGGGTGCACCACTCATAATTATTGGTTCATGCACCAAATAAAAATTTACATATCATGCTCCAACCTCGTACATGAACTAATCACTATGAATTATGCACACAAACTACACCATCTATAGTGATTGATTCATGCACAAGGTTGGAGCATTACATCACCCGCGGTGCACAAAAAACTTCCCATATTAGGACTTAGGGATGGACTACCCCGAGCACTGAAGTAATGATTCTCTAGCCTTTATTTGAGTTGGTTGTTGTCATCGTTGGCATGGTTTCTATCATTGCCTTGCCTGTGGTGAGGGTATGCTCGTGGCCTCGGCTTAATGCGAGTTCGAACTTTAATTTCTAGTAAGTTAAATGAAATCAACTTTAGTCGATATCGTAAAGCATATGTGGACAATCAATCGAGCTCTTCTTTGGACGTTGATTTCAGCATTCTTTGACTTTAGAGTTAATAACCTTGGTTCCATCCGACCTCCGACCTCAATTATGAATTTAGTTTTAACTGAGATCAGAGGTATCCACTTCAGTTGAGTATGAACTCTAATTTTAAAGTACCAATTGCTTTACCTCAATTTTGACAATTTTCACTCAACCTTCGAGATACGGACTTCAGTAAAATTTGACCTTGACAGTCCCAAATCAAGCTCCGCTTGAGGTATCTATTTCGACTTAAAATGATCTCTAACCTCAATGGTGATGGACTACTATTTATGAGTATAGACTTCAGCTTAATCTAATCTGCTGAACTCGATAAGTTCAAACTCTGATCTTAGATAAACCTAGTGAGCCACGTCAATAGCTATTTTAGGAAAAAAATTATTTCATTTAAGGAAACCACAATGGTCCAGATTGAATCCTATCAAAAGGGCAGGAAATTGACCACTCCCATGTCCAAATGCGGAAAGATAAGCTTTGTCGACACATTAATGCATAAAATCCAAAAAACAATTGGGTCTCTTGAGTGTGTATGATACTAACCCCACCACTATAAATAGGGAGGAGCAAAGACCCAAAGGTAGGCTTCTCTCAATGAATTTTTTTTTTATGTTCTCCAATCACTGACTTAAGCATCAGAGGATCCCGTCAGATAATAATCTAGCTAGGAACTTATTTTTATAGGTATCGCCCGATACTTCAGCACTTTCAGCCGAGGACAAGACCTCCGATCTCAGGCTGCTGGTTCGGCAGCAACAGTTGGCGCTAGAAGGAGGGCCCTTCCATCCTTTATTTGGGAATCATTTTTGAGAGAGAACAATATGAGACAACGAAGGAGAGCATCGAACGTGTTTTGTTGCTCTAACGAGATACGTCCAAACGACATTCATGCCACCAATCCCTGAGTCCGAGCCAGTCTAGGCACCACCCCCACAGCTAGTCCCAGCTACATCAAATGAGCAATTCAACAGTCTTGTGCAACAGGTTCAGGCCCTATCTATTGTGGTGCGTGAGATATAGCAAACTTCCACACCTTAGCCTCCATCTGATGCTCCACTCCCAAGGAGCCATGCACCAAGTCAATGCTCACCACCACGAGGTCCGAGGCTCGGATAGAATGCCATAGCCAACATGCTAACCCCATTAGGAGGATACGTGGTCGATCACCAACCCCACGGTCAGAAAGGGATTCAACCACAGGAGACCAACCCCCTCGTCATTACGATCCATATTCGACTCATGACTTCAAGGTAGAAAGAAGGTTCTAAGAAATATAAAAAAAGATCGAGGCATTATAGGGTTGACCTTAAGGAGAGAACCTTGGTTTTAACATTGTTCCTCCCTCCACCAGAAAAATTTTGAAAGAGCCACTACTTGAGTGGTTCAAAATGCGGCAGTTGTAACCATACGATGGGACATCAGACCCCATCGACCATCTAGAGACTTTCAAATCTTTGATGCTCCATCAAGGGACATCGGATGCAATTCTTTGCCGAGTATTTTCATCAACTTTGAGAAAAATAGCTCAATAATGATATTCGAGTCTTCGTCCAGGCTCGATAAAATATTTTGAACAATTTGGAAGGGCATTTGCAACTTACTTTGTCAGCAGCCACTGCCAGCATCGTGGATCAGATTATCTTATCAGTATTAAATAAAAGGAGAAAGAGCCCCTACGAGGACTACATTAAGCACTTCAATGCTGCAACCCTAGAGGTATGAGACTTAAACCAATCCATAGCTATGACAGCTCTAAAGGTCGGGCTGTAGAAGAGTGATCTCCTATTCTCACTTAAGAAGAAGTATCCAAAAAACTTTGCTGAAATAATGATGAGGGCAGAAAAGTATACAAATGCAGAAGAGGCTTGAGCTTAGCATAGAGAAAATCCCAACCAGAAGGCTAGAGAGAACAAAGAAGACAAGAAGGATAGGAAGCTTGAGGTCTAGTTGAACAAGCAATGATGGTCCTACTCACCTCCTCGAAATATTCAAGCTCGGTCATCACCAGAACGCCATCGAGCTTGATCCTCACCTCAAAGGTTTAACAATTATGCACCTTTCAATACTCCAAGAGCTTAGATCCTAATAAAAATTGAGCACCGAGAAGATCGTCGAGGCTCAAGAAGATGGTGGCTCCACCACATGTACGAGATTCGAAAGTATTATCCATATCATCAAGATCACAGACATAATACAGAAGAATGTTGGCAGCTCAAAGATAAGATCAAATCACTCATCTGACAAGGATGACTGAGGAGGTATGTGGTGGAGCAATTGGATCCAAGGAAGCCAAGACATGAGCCACCTTGGTCGGAAGAGCCACGAGAGAATAAAGAGAATAGACCTATGATAGGGGTCATCTACATCCTCTCGAGCGGGTAGCATGAAGACTCTGTACCTAAACTGAATTAGACCGATGATGGAGGAGGCTGAACTGAAGAAGAGAAGCGAAAGAACAAGAGAATTGAGGAAGATATTCCCTTCTTTAATGATAACCTCAAAGGAGTCATGTGCCCGCATAATGATCTAGTTGTGGTTACTTTAAATATTTCTGATTATGATATACAACAAGTTTTATTTGATAATGAAAGCTCTGTAGATATTTTATTTTATGATGCTTTTGTTCGAATGAGCTTGTATCCTAACTATCTAAAAAATGTTGCATCTCCATTAGTCAGATTTTTTGGCAGTATCGTGCCTGAGGAAGGAGCCATATCGCTCTTTGTGACCGCAGGACAATCTCTGAAGTAGTCAACAATTCTAGTCAATTTCTTGGTCGTAAAGATTCCTTCTATATATAATGTAATTTTAGGTCGACCTATATTAAATGATCTCAGAGCCATAGTGTCGACCTACCACCTACTAATAAAGTTTTCCACTTTTCAAGAAGTAGGAGAAGTCCAAGGAGACCAGCAAGTGGCTAGAGCATGCTATATGGTGGCTCTATATGGGGAGGCACTTAAAGAACCTCTTCCACCTAAAGAACTTGATGTTCGAGCTAAACTAACCGACAAACAAGGTCAGCTAGTAGAGGAACTTATTTCAGTAACCTTGGAGGAGAGAGATATGACCGAAACAGTCCAAATTGGTTTCAATCTAAATGAAGAGGATCATCACCATCTTACCTCATTCTTGCAATCCAATATCGTTATTTTTGCTTGGATAGCTTCAGATATGTCAGGAATCAATCCAGAGGTGATTATACATCATCTAAACATGGACCTAAACCACCATCCCATCAAATAGAAGAAGAGAAATTTTGTACTGGAGTATCAGAAGGAGATAGAAGAAGAGGTGAAGCTCTTGCAAGCCAACTTCGTACGTGAAGTCAAATATCTAGAGCGGCTAGCTAACATTATGCTGGTTAAAAAGACCAACAAAAAGTAGCGAGCATACATTGATTACACCGATCTTAATAAGGCCTATCCCAAAGATAGTTATTTATTATCTTGGATCAACCAACTGTAGGATGCTACATTAGGATACTAGCTCCTCTCTCTTATGGATGCTTTCTCTGGAGACTACCAAATCCAAATGGCTTCTAAAGACAAGAAAATAATAGCTTTTATAAATGAACGAGATCTTTTCTATGATAGGATCATGCCATTCGGCTTAAAAAATGCAGGGGTGATGCATCAATAGCACATCAATAAAATTTTCAAAACTAAATTGGAAGGAACATGTAGGTGTATGTTGATGATATGCTTATTAAGAGTGCTGCTGCTGAGTGCCATATTGTTGAAAATTATATTCTAAAATTAATCATCTTGCTTGTAGATGATTAAGTTTAATCTTGTAATTATATATTAATTATATATTAATAAAAATTATTTAGTATTTTTCATCATAAGATTGTACATCTTTTTAATCAAACTCTATAATGAAAGTCCTTAGAATTACTTCTAATATGATAAAGGAGAATTTATTGTGTAGTTATTTAACTTGTTCGCGATCAAATAATACATTATTAATAAGAATAATAATTGCATGGTATAGATCGTTGTGCACCATCTAGATTGATTGTCTTTTTAACTAAGAAGTGTGTAGACACTAGTATGACATACTGGTGGGATATTAATCTACACTGAACGTGACCATTTCAGAGCACTCTGCTTTTAAGAGTATTATCTGAGGGGATATGGATATAAGTGCTTTTCCAACCTAAGATTACTATGGTGATTTGCAAGAAACTCACTATACTTTGGTATCAAACTACTAAAATTTTTAATTTAGTGATGGAAGATTTTTAGGTGTAGTCAAGTACTTGTTAAGTCGATGCATGAGTCAAGATGGGATTGATCGCTCCAAGTAAAATTGAAGAGAATGCCTCAATGTGTTTCAATTTAGCAAAATCTTGATTAGGGTAATCCTTGTAAGAAGTCACAAAATTGAATAGGTTGAGACACTATGAGGATGTATTGATCAAGAGTTGATAGTAAACTCTAAAATTTTTTTGAGCATTATTGGTTAAGGGGATGAATTATATGATAACTATATTCCAATAGATTATGAATATTGCTTTGCTACATTCGATTCTATCTGAACGTCGGATACTATAGCTAGATGGGTACTTTGATTAGTATAAAAAATTTATTTCTGTACTACCAACTTAGTGTTCGAATCTATGGGATCATACATACAGAAGTTTCGATCCGATCAGATGACAGATCAATGATTAAGAATCATAGAAGAATATAATTATCAATATGATTGATGATTAATCTAATATAATTAATTAAAAAATTAATTAATAATTAGATTATTAATTGACATAATTTGATTGAGTTATGAAGATTATATTAAGACTAATTGAATTAGATTCAATTAGGTCTAACTTAATTAGGTTATTGGATGACCTAGTTGCTAAGGAAGATAAGATTTTGATTTGATTAGATCTTAAAATCAATTAATCTTTGATTTGATCAATAGATTAAGAGCCTAATTAGATTATGTTAACTCATATATTTAAGTTTGATCAAAAGTAGTTTGATTTGAGCCAAAAAGGATAAGATCTAAGAGTCCAATTGAACCGCACTTCTCCCTTGCGCCTAACCCTAGATGCTGCCCCACTTTTCTCAATGCACAAATAGGTTGTGCATGAGATTTTTGGATGCCTAACACCCAAGCTGCCCACTCATAGATAGGATAGGATTTGATAAAGTTTTATTTCAAAAAAAATTTGAATTAGACTTTGTTCCAATCTCTAACTCTTCTTTTCAGCACTCTATAAATACAGCCCTTTGTGAGATAGGATATCAATGAATTTTAGATGCTTTTGGCATAAGAAATTCAGAGAGAGAGGCTCTGAGGCATGAGGCTTTGGGGTGGGTTCCTTGGTGTTGGTGCAAAAACTCATCATCGCCGGAGGTAGCCGAGGTCGAGGCCGCTGAGGTCGCCGTCGGAGACCTGCAAAATAAAGTCCCGTCCGGAGCTGGTGGGGGGTGGCTCCGGCAGGACCCTCCGACGATCAAGTCAGTTTTCGGCCAACAGAAATGGAGTGCTTGAAATGAGTTCTGGAGCTTAGAGATGAGGAGGAGAGTTTAGAGATCAGAGAGCTTAGCCTTAGCATATCGGAAGGGTCCTTTTTATAGCGGAGCTTGATGGTGATAACTGCAGCCGCGTGCTGGCGGGCCGCCCGAGGTTCGACGGAGTCAATCTCATGGGATGGTGCCGCGTGCGGCGGATTGATGGTGATAGCCATCGCCGCCTGATAGTGGATCGCTATCGCTTGTGATGGACTGACTGGTGGTGATGGTTGCAGAGCCAGCCGAATGAAGGGTTGAAGGCCTTTATTGTGTGCCCGTTTCAGAGGAGTTCGGGCTTCTGAAGAGAAAGATAGGAGGGAGTTCGGCTTCCATAGGCGTCTGATTGGAGGTATGCAGCTAAGGCTCATCCGCTGAAGAGTTCGACCGCTGAGAATCCGAAGCTCGACCGTTTGGGAGTTCGGCCGACTGTTGGACTTCGGCTGAGGCTTGGACGCTTGAGAGTTCGGTAGGAGCTCGGTCGTCCAAAGTTCGGCAAGGGCGACTGCTGAGGAGTTCGACCGAGGGGCGACTGCTTGGAGAGTTTGGCTGCTAGGTAGTTCGACCGTCTGAAGGTGTTCGGCCCAGAGCCTGGACGCTGGGGAGTTCGGTCGCTTGGCAGTTTGGCTGGCTGAAGGAGTTCGGCCGCTAGGTAGTTCGGCCGACTGAAAGAGTTCGGCTAGATCAGTGCGCTGAAGCTCTTATGTGGCTACTGTTTGCATTATGCTGAGCGTCGGGTCGGACTTCGGCAGGAGCGGGATTTATCCCCAATAGTAGTCCCCCCACTTCCGAGTTCGAAATTCGAAGGAAGGGAGTACCAAAATAGGCGACTGTCAAAGTCCTCTTCCGGGTCCCGCACTTGTTGCAGCTGAAGCTCGAGGGAGGTCTCATCTCCAGCCGATGTTTAGAGTTGAAGCGGAACTCATTTTCGACCAAAGTTGATGAAGTCGATGTTGAAGCCGAGGTAAATCTCGCCTTCCGTGGTCGAGGTCAGAGTTGAGCTCCTCAGGGGCGACATTGTCTCCATCAGCCGAAGTTGACTCGGGGGAGACCTCCTCTCCCGCAGTCGAGGTTGTCGCGGTCGCTTGGGGGAGATCTCATCTCCTGCGGTTGAGATTGATGTGGGCGCTCGGGGGCGGTCTCATCTTCCGCAGCCGAGGCTTGCCGTAGACTTTGAGGCTCGATCTCGGATCTTGCTCACGTCAGGATGGGGTTCCCCTCCTGTTCCCCCATCTCGTTTTAGGTGAACGAGGCCTTCGACCTTGCTCGCGTTAGGATGAGGTTCTCCTCCTGTTCCCAATGGGCTGTGGGGGCACATGGGGACCGTCGTCCTCGCCTCTCCCCCCATCTCATTTTAGGTGAACGAGGCCTTCGATCTTGCTCGTGTTAGGACGAGGTTCTCCTTCTGTTTCCAACGGGCTGTGGGGGCACATGGGGACCGTCGTCCTCGCCTCTCCCCCCATCTCATTTTAGGTGAACGAGGCCTTCGACCTTGCTCGCGTTAGGACGAGGTTCTCCTCCTGTTCCTAATGGGCTGTGGGGGCACATGGGGACCGTCGTCCTCGCCTCTCCCCCATCTCGTTTTAGGTGAACGAGGCCTTCGATCTTGCTCGCGTTAGGACGAGGTTCTCCTCCTAGTTCCTAACGGGCTGTGGGGGCACATGGGGACCGTCGTCCTCGCCTCTCCCCCCATCTCATTTTAGGTAAACGAGGCCTTCGACCTTGCTCGCGTTAGGACGAGGTTCTCCTCCTGTTCCTAACGGGCTGTGGGGGCACATGGGGACCGTCGTCCTCGCCTCTCCCCCCATCTCGTTTTAGGTAAACGAGGCCTTTGACCTTGCTCGCGTTAGGACGAGGTTCTCCTCCTGTTCCTAACGGGCTGTGGGGGCACATGGGGACCGTCGTCCTCGCCTCTCCCCCCATCTCATTTTAGGTAAACGAGGCCTTTGACCTTGCTCGCGTTAGGACGAGGTTCTCCTCCTGTTCCTAACGGGCTGTGGGGGCACATGGGGACCGTCGTCCTCGCCTCTCCCCCCATCCCGTCCTTTGTGAACGGGGCCTTCGACTTTGCTCACGCTAGGACGAGGTTCTCCTCCTGTTCCTAACCGGCTGTGGGGGCACATTCGGACCGTCGTCCGTGCTTCTCCCCCCATCCCGTCCTTTGTGAATGGGGCCTTCGACTTTGCTCACGCTAGGACGAGGTTCTCCTCCTGTTCCTAACCGGCTGTGGGGGCACATTCGGACCGTCGTCCGTGCTTCTCCCCCCATCCCGTCCTTTGTGAACGGGGCCTTCGACTTTGCTCACGCTAGGACGAGGTTCTCCTCCTGTTCCTAACCGGCTGTGGGGGCACATTCGGACCGTCGTCCATGCTTCTCCCCCCATCCCGTCCTTTATGAACGGGGCCTTCGACTTCGCTAGGAATTCTTACCGAGGGGAAGCCACTCGCAGCACATTTTCGTTTGAGGGTCGTCGGGGTGTTGTTCCTCTGAGTTCCCTCGGGCAGCGAGTCCCATCCAGACGACCTCCTCTATTACATGCTGGCCTCCTTAATTTGGAGCATGCTTCTCTTGACTTTGTCGCTGGGAGATGACGATGAATCGCCGATGTAGCTAGCTCCTAGCTCCTCCCCGGGGTGGCGTTGATGACGCCGCGAGGCGGCCGACCTTCTTGTCTTTTCTAGTTACGGTGGCAGCGCCTTTAGCCGATCTTCTCCTGCTTCAGACTGGCGTCGGAGGAATTTATCCCGTCGTCCCTTTTTGATGAGCTCTTCAATCTCATCTTGGAGCTGAACGTATTCCTCAGTGTCGTAGGCCGTGGTCGCGATGGTAGGAGGCTTTACTTGCTTCGATCGCGCACGTTTGGGGAGGCCGTAGTCCTTCAGGTCTTGGCGGCTGGCTCTTAACTTCGTCCGAGAATTCGAGTTAGAGGAGCGGGTCGTAGCTTGCGGAAATCCTTCGGGAGGAGGATTTCTTCGTGCCCTTCTGTTGGGGCTTCCTTTGCGGTGAGCTCGAGAAGTTCGGGCTTCGCTTGCGTGGAGCTTCATTCCGCTTTCCCGCGAAAACTTTCCTTTCCATGGGAGAACTTCATGCTTCTTTGTCCGGACTTCCTTGCTCGCAGAGAGGGGGTCGGCTTTGCTTGCCCAAACTTTATTGCACCTTCCGTGAATTCGTTGTAGCAATGTACTTGAGGGGGAGTTCGGCCTCGATCGCCCTGGGACGGTCTCGAGCGCGGCCGAACTTCACTTGGGTGATCTGCTGCAGAGTTCGGCCTCCTTTATGCCAAACTTCATGCGCGGGAGAACTTCGTTCCGCCATCGCTTGCGCCGAACTTCACTGTGATGGTGGGCTTTAAGGTGGAGTTCGGCTTCACTTGCGCCGAGCTTCATTGATGAGCTCAAAAGGGAGAGTTCGGCCTTGCTTCCGCCGAACTTTATTTCGATGAGCTGAGGAGTTCGGCCTTCCTCCGAACTTCATTCCGCGGGAGAACTTCGCTCCACCCTCGCTTGTGCCAAACTTCATTCCGCGGGGGGCTTCGTTCCGTCCTTGCTTGCGCCGAACTTCATTTGGATGTTGAGCTTCGAACGGAAGTTCGGCCTCACTTGAGCCGAACTTCATTCCGAGCCTCCATGGGAGTTCCGTCTTGCTTTCGCCGAACTTTATTCGGATGATGAGCTATGGAGTTCGGCCTCACTTACGCCGAACTTTCTGCGGGAGAACTTCGTTCCGCCCTAGCTTGTGCCGAACTTCATTGCGATGATGAGCTTCGGAGTTCGGCCTTCCGTCGAACTTCATTCCAATGATGAGTTGCGGAGTTTCACTTATGTTGAACTTCATTTGGATGTTGAGCTTCGAATGGAAGTTCGGCCTCACTTGAGCCGAACTTCATTCCGAGCCTCCATGGGAGTTCCATCTTGCTTCCGCCGAACTTTATTCGGATGATGAGCTGTGGAGTTCGACCTCACTTACGTCGAACTTTCTGCGGGAGAACTTCATTCCGCCCTAGCTTGTGCCGAACTTCATTGTGATGATGAGCTTCGGAGTTCGGCCTTCCGCCGAACTTCATTCCGATGATGAGTTGCGGAGTTTCACTTATGCCGAACTTCATTTCGGTGATGAGCTGAGGAGTTCGGCCTTCCACCAAACTTCATTCCGTGGGAGAACTTTCCTCCACCCTCGTGCCAAACTTCATTCCGTGGAGAACTTTGCTCCACCCTTGTTTGTGCCGAACTTCATTCCGTGGGGGAACTTTGTTCCCTTCCTTGATGATGAGCTTTGGGGGGAAGCTCGGCTTTCTTCGAGCCGAACTTCATTCCGCTTCGGTGGGAGAACTTCTGCTCTCCGTTTCTCTCCTAGGGGCGATTGGGCTCTTCCTTAAGGTCGATTCCTCGCATCCTCATTGCGGGCTTACTGGTGGAGTCGCCACCGAAGGCTGCTGTATAGCCTGCAACACCTCCATGAGGCCATGGATCTGTCAAACAAGTAGGCCGAACTGCTTCACATCCACCACGGGTGCAGGTGGAGGCCGGAGGCTGAAGCCAGGGGCCTCATCGGGAGGCCAAGCGCCGTGCCGAAGCTCTCCTGGGGTGGCGTTTTCTCTGGAAGAGAAAAAAAAGATCCGGAGAGGGAAGAGAAGGGTCGCCGAGCACTCCTTTAAGAACAAGGGAACCTCGAAGGTTCAGGCCCTTCTTCCAGCGCCAATCTGTTGGTGCAGAAATCCGTCGCCGCCGGAGGTCGCCGCAATCGAGGCCGCTGGGCGCCGCCGGGGACCTGCAAAATGAAGTCCCGTCCGGAACCGGTGGGGTGGTGGCTCCGGCAGGACCCTCCGACGGTCAAGTTAGTTTCCGGCCAACAGTAATGGAGTGCTCGGAATGAGTTCCGGAGCTTAGAGATGTGGAGGAGAGCTTAGAGAGTCGAGAGTTCAGAGAGCTTAGCCTTAGTGTGTCGGGAGGGTCCTTGATATAGCGGAGCTTGATGGTGACAACTGCAGCCGCGTGCTGGCGGGCCGCTCGAGGTTCGGCGGAGTCAGTCTCACTGGTGCCGCGTGCGGCGGATTGAGGGTGACAGCCATCGCCGCCTGACAGTGGGTCGCTATCGCCCGCGGCGGACTGACTGATGGTGCGGCGGACTGACTGATGGTGATGATGTTGCAGAGCTTGCCGAATGAAGGGTTGAAGGCCTTCGTCGTGTGCCCATTTCGGAGGAGTTCGGGCTCCTGAAGAGGAAGATAGGAGGGAGTTCGGCTCCCATAGGCGTCTGGCTAGAGGTATGCAGCTAAGGCTCGTCCGCAGAAGAGTTCGGCTGCTGAGAATCCGAGCTCGGCCGTTTGGGGTTCGGCCGGCTGTTGGACTTCGGCTGAGGCTTGGACACTTGAGAGTTCGGTAGGAGCTCGGTCGGCCGAAGTTTGATGAGGGCGACCGCTGAGGAGTTCGGCCCAGTGACGACTGCTGAGGAGTTCGGGCTCCTGACGACTGCTTGGGGATTCCACTAAAGCCCGTCCGCTGAGGAGTTCGGCCGCTGAGAGGACTTCAGAAGCTTCGGCCGCTTGGAGTCGGTTCGAAGGAGTTCGGCCCGGGAGCCTGAACGCTGGGGAGTTTGGCTGCTTGGCAGTTCGGCTGGCTGAAGGAGTTCGGCCCGAAGCCTGACGCCGGGGAGTTCGGCCGCTAGGCAGTTCGGCCGGCTGAAAGAGTTCGGCTAGACCAGTGCGCTGAAGCTCTTCTGTGGCTACTGTTTGCATTATGCTGAGCGTCGGGCTAGGCTTCGGCAGGAGCGGGATTTATCCCCAACACTTGGCATATGAGATCGAAAGAAAGTTGTTCCTCTTTAGGGTGAGAGGCTAGAATTTTTAAGAGAAACAAGAGAAGATTGTTCTCTTGTATCAATCCCTTCATCTTCTTTCCTTGATCAGCCATTAAAAAAGTCTTCGCAAGGAGCTAGCACTCCTGAAGCTGACGGATCGAGCTTCACATGGATACCTGTGAGGATTGGTGGTGCTCCCAAGTCTTGAGAGGCTATGAGAGGAATCAGGGTGTTGGCTCTAGGAGATTAGGACATATATAATCTTAGAGCTAGAATAGAAGTTATCCTAGGATAGAGGCAGTGTGTAGCCCTCCTTGAACTTGAGGTCTAGGTGTTGAAGATCTTGAAGGATTTGGTTGGTACTCTAAAGATCTATGATACATACTACTACAAAAAGAGCCTACGACAGCGCATACTATGGCAACGATTTTTGAAATCGCTGCAATAAAATCTACGATAGTAGTTATAAGAAATCGCTGCTATACGTTCGAGCTATAGTAGCAGTTACAAGAAACCACTGCCATAGGCCGACCTATGGCAGCGGTTTCTTATAACCACTGCTATAAGTCGATCAATGGCGGTGGTTATTTATAACCACTATCATATATATATATTTTATTTTTTTTAAAATATTATATAATTTTAAAATTTAATATCTATTTTTATCATTCATTATCTAAATAATTATCATTAGAGTATCATCGCAAAAGATCACCTTGATCCGATGGTTCTGACTTCATCGATCAGAAAAATTTGATTTCGACGATCATAAATGACGATATGATGATCTGATAGATGGAGACCTCTGATAAATTTGAAAATCTACAATGATGATTTTGATTATATTTGTAACATACTATCAAAGTTTCACTTCAATCGAATATCGTTATCTTGGTCAATTTAGTATAGATTAATTTCAACTATTAAATGATAAATGAGTGATCAAAGGATCAGATGGTGTCCGATTATGAGATAATTTTTTGTATAAATAATCTTGGCTACTACTTTAATTATTTTTTATGATGATAATTATAAAATTTAACTCATAAGACTAAGAATGATCTAAAACTATACGTCATCTGATAACCATTCTTAAACTCCGTTGGTTATTATGCTCATGCTTTTGCAATATTTGCTTAATGTTGGTGCAAAATCTGGTCGTCGTCGGAGTCTGCTGGAGTGGAGGCTGCTGAGGTCGCCGTCGGAGACCTACAAAATAGAATCCCATCCAGATCCGGTGGGGGGTGGCTCCGACAGGACCCTCCGACGATCAAGTCAGCTCTGGCCAACAAGAATGGAGTGCTCAGAAATGAGTTCCGAAGCTTAGAGAAGAAGATGAGAGCTTAGAGATTCCAGAGATCAGAGTTAACGTATCTGGAGGGTCCTTTATAGATGGAGCTTAGTTGATGGTGACGGCCATACCGCCTGGCAGCGAACGATGGAAGCCGCATGGAGCTCGGTACGGAGAGGAAGGCGTCATCAGGTGGATGGTGACAACCATATCGATAGGTCATGGGCTGCATGGGGCTAGTTATGGAGAGAGTGGTATCGTCAGTAGTAGTGGCCATATCGTTCGGGCTGTATGGGACTGATTATGGAGAGAGTGGTATCGCCAGTAGTAGTGGCCATGTCGTTCGGACTGTATAGAACTGATTATGGAGAGAGTGGTGTCACCAGTAGTGGCGATCATATCGTCCGATCTTATTGTCTGTTGCAGACTGAGTTCGTCCAGAGGAGTTCGGACTTGTAGGAGAGTTCGACTAAAGGGAAAGCTCGGAAGGAGCTCAGTTGTAGAGAAGTTTGGAGGAGCTCGGCTGGCAGAACGGATGGCCGCTTGAGGAGCTCGCGCGTTGGGGGACTCCGTTGAAGCCCGGCCACTTGGAGTCCAAGGAGCTCGACCGCTAAGTAGTTTGACCGACTGAAGGGGTTTGGTCCTGACACTGGGAGTCTGAAGGAGCTCGGCAGCTAAGTAGATTGGCTGACTGATCGGGTTAGAAGAAGCTCGACCGCTGGGGGTTCGACTGAAGCCCGACTGCTTGGAGTCCAAGGAGCTCGATCGCTAAGTAGTTTGGTCGATTAAAACCCGTCCGTCGAAGCTCTTCCATGGCTACTGGTGCTGAGTATCGAACTGGATTTCGACAGGAGTGGGGTTTATCCCCAACAGTAGCCCCCCGACTCCCGAGTTCGAAACTCGAAGGAAGGGAGTGTAGAAAAGGCGACTGTCGAAGTCTTCTTCTGGGCTCCGTGCTAGTTCAGCTCGAAGCTCGGGGGGATCTCATCTCCAGCTAAAGTTGATAATGAACTTGAAGCTCGGGAGAGATCCCATCTCCAACCGAGGTTGAGGGAGGCTTCGTTCACTGTGATCGAAGTCGGAGGTTGAGCTCCTCGGGGGTGATATTGTCTTCTACAGCCGAAGTCGATACGGGTGCTCAGGGGAGATCTGATCTCGGGATGAGGTTGTCTCTGATCTTATCTCTGGCGGAGGTTATCTCGATCGCTCGGAAGAGATCTTCTCTGGTCGAGGTTGAAGTTGAAGCTCTCCAATCGAGGTTAATACGGTCGCTTAGGAGATATCCTATCTCTAGCCGAGGTCGAAGTTGAAGCTCTCCAACCGAGGTTGGCCAGGTCATTCGGGGGAGACCTCATCTAACCGAGGTTGAAGCTCTCCAATCGAGGTTGGTCCGATCGCTCAGGAGAGATCTTATCTCCTTTGGCCGAGGTTGATGCAGGCGCTCGCATTAGGGCGAGGTTCTCCTCCCATTCCTAACTTTGACTTTGCTCGCGTTAGGATGAGGTTCTCCTCCTGTTCCTAACGGACTATGGGGATACATTCGGACCGTCGTCTGTCTCCTCCCATCTCATTCTTTGTGAACGAGGCCTTCGACTTTGCTCGCATTAGGACGAGATTTTCTTCCTATTCCTAACGGACTGTGGGGGCACATACGGACCGTCGTCCATTCCTCTCCCCCCATCTCATCCTTTGTGAACGAGGCCTTTGACTTTGCTCGCGTTAGGATGAGATTTTTCTTCTATTCCCAATGGACTGTGGGGGCACATACGGACCGTCGTCAGCGCCTCTCCCCCCATCTCGTCCTTTGTGAACGAGGTCTTCGACTTTGCTCGCATTAGGATGAGGTTTTTCTCTTATTTCTAATGGGCTATGGGGGCATATACGGACCATCGTCCATGCCTCTCTCCCCATCTCATCCTTTGTGAACGAGGCCTTCGACTTTGCTCGCGTTAGGATGAGATTTTTCCTCCTGTTCCTAATGGGCTATGGGGGCACATACGGACTGTCGTCCGTGCCTCTCCCCCCATCTCGTCTTTTGTGAACGAGGCCTTCGACTTTGCTCGCGTTAGGACGAGGTTCTCCTCCTATTCCTAACGGGCTGTGGGGGCACATTCGGACCGTCGTCCGTCTTCCCCCATCTCGTCCTTTATGGATGAGGCCTTCGACTTTGCTCGCGTTAGGATGAGATTTTTCTCCTGTTCCTAATAGACTGTGGGGGCACATACGGACCGTCGTCCACACCTCTCCCCCCATCTCATCCTTTGTGAACGAGGCCTTCGCTCGAGAGAGATCTTATCTCTAGCCGAGGTTGATGGTCTTTGACCTGCTCGTGTGAGGATGAGGTTTTCCTCCTGTTCCTAATGCGGCGACCATTGACTGCTTCTTTTCTGTCATCGCACAGTTTTTGCATTCAGAAACAACATTATTGGAAGAGAAGAATTTTACTGAAGGAAAGTTACGAGCAGCACATCCCCATTTGAGGGTCGTCGGGGCATTGTTCCTCGGAGTTTCCTCGGATAGTAAGTCCCATCCAGACGACCTCCTCTATCTCATGCTGGCCTCCTCAACTTGGAGCATGCTTCTCTTGGCTTTGACACTGGGAGGTGACGAATCATCGATGTACCAAGCTCCTCCCAGGGGTGATGTTGATGATGCCGTAAGGCGGCCGACCTTTTTGTCGTTTCTGGCTACGGCAGCACCCTTGGCCGATCATCTCCTGCTTCAGGCTGGCGTCGAAGGAATTTACCCAGCCGCTCCCTTTTTGACGAGCTCTTCAATTTCGTCTTGGAGCAGAGTGTATTCCTCAGTATCGTGGCCGTGGTCGCGATGGTAGGGGCATTACTTGCTTCGATCGCGTACGTTTGGGGAGGCCGTAGTCCTTTTCCGGTCTTGGCGGCTGGCTCTTAACTTCGCTGAGAATTCGAGTTAGAGGAGCGGGGCGTAGTTGCGAAACCTTTCGGGAGGGCTTCTTCGCGCCCTTTTGTCGGGGCCTCCTTGGTGGCGAGCTCGAGGAGTTCGGGGTTGTAAAATCCTGCGAAAGAACTTTATGCCCCGTTGTCGGGGCTTCCTCGATGAACGAGCTCCAGGGTGAGTTCGGCGGCCTTGTTTTCGCTGGGGAGGTCGTGAGTGCGGCCGAACTTCATTCCGCCTTTTCCCGTGAAACCTTCTGCGGGAGAACTTCCTTGATGACGAGTTCGAAGGGAGAGTTCGGCCTATGCCGAACTTCATTCCGCCCTCTTGTGAAACCTTCTGGGGGAGAACTTCCTTGATGACGAGTTCGAGGAAGAGTTCGGCGTCGCTTGCCCGAGCTTCATTCCACCTCCTGTGACTTCTTTGTAGGGGTTCCCTTGGTGACATACTCGAGTGGCCTCACTTGCGCCGAACTTCATTCCAATGATGAGGTTTCAGGGGGGTTCGGCCTTGCTGTCCGTCGAACTTCACTCCGATGATGAGCTCCGAGGGGAGTTCGACCTCGCTTGCGCCGAAGTTCACTCCGCTTTCCGATTTCTTTGCCCGAACTTTCTTGACGACGAGCTCGAGGGGGAGCTCGACTTTGCTTGCCCAAACTTCACTCCACCTTCCTGTGAATTCTTTGTAGGGGGTTTCCTTGGTGACATACTCGTGCGGGAGTTCAGCCTCACTTGCGTCGAACTTCATTTCGATGATGAGGTTTCAGGGGGGAGTTCGTCCTCACTTGCGTCGAACTTCATTCCATGGGAGAGCTTCATTCCGCCCTCGCTTGCGCCGAACTTTGTTCCGCTTTCCCATGGAAGCTTCCGCGGGAGGACTTCATACTCCTCTGTCGGGGCTTCCTCGATGACGGGCTCGAGGGAGAGTTCGGCCTTGCTTGCGCTGAGGAGGTCGTGAGTTCATGCGGCCGAACTCGAGAGGGAGTCGGCCTCGCTTGCCCTGGGGATTCCGCTTTCCTTTTTGCGGAACCTCGTGCCGAATTCCATTCCGCTTTCCCACGGAACCTTCCATGGGAGAACTTTCTTGACACTTTCTTGACGATGAGCTCGAGGGGGAGCTCGGCTTTCCTCATGCCGAACTTCATTCCGCTTATGCTGGAGAACTTCTGCTCTCCGTTTCTCTCCTAAGGGCGATTGGCATGCCCATATGCTCTTCCTTAAGGCCGTTTCCTCACGTTTTTCTGGCAAAGTCTCCGTCGAAGGTTGTCACACGGCCTGTATCACCTCGGTGGGGCCACGAATCCATCTGATAGGTTGAACTGCTCTACATCTGCGATGGCTTCGGATGGAGCCTGGGCTGTCGGGGCTGCAATAGGAGCAGATGTACCTGGCATGCAGGATGCCGATCGCCGAGTCAAAGCTCTCCTAGAGGCATTTTCTCTTTGAGAAAGAACTCTAGTAAGGAAGAAGAAAGATCTTCGGAGAGCGAAGAGAGAAATCATCGTCGAGCACTCCTTTAAGAACAAGGGGACCTCGGAGGTTTGGGGGGCCCCTCCTTCTAGCGCCAATCTGTTGGTGCAGAATCTGGTCGTCGTCGGAGTCCGCTGGAGTGGAGGCCGCTGAGGTCGCCGTCGGAGACCTGCAAAATAGAGTCCCGTCTGGAGCCGGTGGGGGGGTGGCTTTGGCAGGACCCTTCGATGATCAAGTCAGCTCTGGCCAACAAGAATAAAGTTCTCGGAAATGAGTTTTGGAGCTTAGAGAAGAAGAGGAGAGCTTAGAGATTCTAGAGATCGGAGTTAGCGTATCTGGAGGGTCCTTTATAGGCGGAGCTTAGTTGATGGTGACGGCCATACCGTCTAACAGCGGAAGTCGCATGGAGCTCGGTACGAAGAGGAAAGCATCGTCAGGTGGACGGTGACAACCATACCGATAGGTCATGGGCTGCATGGGGCCGATTACGGAGAGAGTGGTGTCACCAGTAGTAGTGGCTATATCGTCCGAGCTGCATGGGGCTGATTACGGAGAGAGTGATGTCGCCAGTAGTAGTGGCCATGTCGTCTGGGTTGTATGGGGCTGATTACGGAGAGAGTGGTGTCGCCAGTAGTGGTGGCCATATCGTTCGATCTTGTTGCCTGTTATAGACTGAGCTCATCCAGAGTAGTTCAGACTTGTAGGAGAGTTCGGCTGAAGGGAAAGCTCAGGAGGAGCTCGACTGTAGAGAAGTTCGGAGGAGCTCGGTCGGCAGAACGAACGGCCGCTTGAGAAGCTCGGGTGCTGGGGGACTCCGTTGAAGTCCGACCGCTTGGAGTCCAAGGAGCTCGGCTGCTAAGTAGTTTGGCCGATTGAAGGGGTTCGGTCCTAACACTGAGAGTCTGAAGGAGCTCGGCAGCTAAGTAGATCGGCCGATTGATCGGGTTAGAAGAAGCTCGACCGTTGGAGGTTCGACTGAAGCCCGACTGCTTGGAGTCCAAGGAGCTCGACCGCTAAGTAGTTCGGTCGACTGTAGGAGTTTGGCTAAAATCCGTCCGCCGAAGCTCTTCCATGGCTATTGGTGCTGAGTATCGAACTGGACTTCGACAGGAGCGGGGTTTATCCCCAACACTTAACATGAATAGTTCATACGAAAATGATTTAAATTTTACTATCATCATCATATAAAATGATTAAAATTATATCAAAGATCATTTAACTAAAAAATTAGCTCATAATCGAATGCCATTTAGCCCTTTGATCGTTTATTTCTAATTTAACGGTTAAAATTATTCCATACTAAATTGATCATGATAACGATATCTGATTGAAGTGAAACTTTGATAGTATACTACAAATATCATCGGGATCATTGTTGTATATTTTTGGATTGATCAAAGATCTCTATTTATTATATCATCGTATTATCATTTGTGATCGTCGAAATCTAATTTTTCTGATCGATGAAGCTAGGACTATCGGATCGAGGTTATCTTTTACGATGATACTCTAATGATAATTATTTAGATAATGAATGGTGAAGATAGATATTAAATTTTAAAATTATATAATATTTAAAAAAATAAAAAAATTTATTTCCAAATTACGGTAGTGGTTACTGAAAATCGCTACTATAGATCTATGGTAATGGTTAAAAAATTACTGCCGTAGATCTATTACAGCGAGTTTCAATAACCACTGCCATAAATCTATGACAGCGATTCAAAAATCACTGTCGTAGGTTAGGTTATGAATTTCTAAATTTTTTTTTCTCTCGTGTACGCTCTCTCTCCCCTCCTCTCCATTGTCGGTGAGACTCCACCCAAATCCTTCCCCCTGACCGACGCCGCCCCTTCTTTCCCTCAGCTGGCCCCACCTCTCAGTGCGCCCCTCCTCCTCCATCACCTCCCCATCCCCGACAGCCGCCGCCTCCTGCCCATGCCATGCCACCCCCGCTTCCGCTCATCCCCCCTGCGCCAACCCCTCTCCGATGGTCTTCACCCACCCCCCCACCCATCCAACCCCCCACTCGTCCCACCCCTTGTGCTATCCTTCCCATCCCCGACCGCCACCACTCCATGTCCTCCCCATCTCCGACCGCCACCGCCCTTACCCTCCCCTTTCCTGGCCTTCCACCTCATGCCCTTTCCATCCCTGGCTGCCACCGCCCCCTACCCTTCCCATCTCCGACTGCTGTCGCCCCTTGCCTTCCCCATCCCCAACCGCCGCCACCCCTTGCCTCCCCCTCCCCGACCGCTAACCCCCTACCCTTCCCATCCTCGACCGCCGCCCCTGCCCTTCCCATCCCTGACCGCTCGCTCCCTGCCCTCCCCATCCCGGCCACTACCGCCCCTATCCTTTCCATCCCCGACCACCCACCTCCTACCCTCCCCATCCCCTGGCCTCCCCATCATGGCACCCCTCCAGGCCCCCTCTCCCTCTCTCTCTCTCTCTTTCTCTCTCTCTCTCTCTCTTTCTTCTCTTTCTTTCTCTTTTCTCTTTATCTCACTATCTTGCTCTTATTTCGTAAGTTACCTCTAGAGCCATCATCTTTCTCTAGTGCCATCGTTGGTGACCCTCGAAGCTTTCAATGCGATCCTCTCTCTGTAGCTGTAGATATAATTATTTTTTTAATTTCATAGTATTATTTATTAATCACTAGACTAGACCTATTAATGGATCGAGTTCAAGTCAAAATTTGGATATTCAGATCTGGATCCGATTTTAATTACTGGTACCGGATCCGAACCCAAATACTTGATGGGAAGGGATATTGTTTACTGGTACCGAATCCAAACCCGAATACCCCCATCTTGTTGCTTTTGTTTATTGCATTACATAGCGATAGATCCATCAATTGATTAGTGTACATAATCTTCAGCATCCATATATTTATATATAATTATACGGATGGTACTTAGGCATATCTTTGATTATTGTTCAACATGTTATATTGGTTAATGTTCATTAACGTTATAGATCATGATGGTACTGAAATGCCATCTAGCTTTCACCTCTGCCTCTCGATGGATTATGCGGAGTTCAGCATCTGAGGAGCAGTCAGAGCATACTCTATCCACCCCCGCATCAGCTGCTCAGGGACCTCCACCACCGGCATCTACTTCATCGACAACATCTACTCCACCAGCATCTAAGTGTATATTTATATTATATTATTTATTTATTTTTATATAGTATTTGTATACTTATATATTTGCATAATATATTTTCATTATAGATGTATCATCTAGTCGGACATTTCGCGGTCCCATACGTATGGTGCATGTGTGGAACTGCCAGCATCAGATGATGGTGCAGTATGATGTGGAGGGAAGGCCAATAGGAAAGACCGCATGGAAGATGCATTTCTTTTTTGGAGTGCTTATGAGATGGTTAGACATTATTTCCATAGAGCCCAGAGATTGATGATTGATGGATGATGCTGTTAGAAATCAAGTATGAAAAGAGATATGGATAAGTACATCTTAATTATATTTATATATTTTATATATTTATACTATATTTGATTAGAATAATTTTATAACTGACTTTTGATAACTTTATGCAGAGGAGGTATGATTTTTTTGATCACGAGAAGGTTCGAGATGCCCGACTGAAGAAGATCGGAGAGTTGTACTGGGGCTACAAGGTCAAGTTCCATAGAGGATGGCTCAAGCACCGATGAGACACTCCAGAGGAGCTTGTTCCTTGGATACAGGACTATCCTCCAAGTCAGTGGGAGAGGATGGTTACATATTGAAGGAGCCAGGAGTTTGAGATAAAATTACTAATTTTTAAATTTTTTAATATGCTTAAAGTTATATTTAAATATTTATTATTTATTTGAATACTTGTTAGGCTATCTCTCTTCAGAATCAGAAGAATTGAGCAGCCTAGGAGTATACGCACACTCTCGATCGTGAGTCTATGGCCAGTCATGTACATAGAGAGGTAATGAATTCTAAATCTTACTAGATAAATTAAATTAATATTTTTTTATATTTTTGATAAACTAATCTATTGTTATAGCTGATGAGAGATGAAGTGATGTTCAGTCGTAGTGAGATCTTTCGATCCAGTCGTACAGACAAGAAGGACAGGCTGATGAACGTCACGATCGAAAGAATTTTTATAAGTATTAAATATATTAGTATATATGATTAGTATTATAGTATTTCTTATAAAATTTTATTTGAATTTATAATTATAGGATCAGTTAGATGCGCTCGTGAGCGAGAGCCTGGATATCTCTAGCCCTCATGATCATCTATCTCTAGTCTTGGGGTCTGAGCACTCTGAGAGGATATGATGCAGACTCGAACATATGCCGATCAGCTATTGATCTGAGGCAAGCATCTCTTCATAGGCTTTCGGTGTCGTTAGTCAGGAGAAGCTTGAGGAGGCATTGGCACAGGCAGATCATGCTGCGATACAAGCAAATCGGGCTGAGGAGCGTGCATCTCATTTGGAGGGCATCGTGAGAGACATGGTGTCGATGCTCAACATACATTTTGGAGGTGCCTTTATGAGCTTTAAGGATATGTTGGCCCGCATTTCAGCTCTAGCTCCTTCAGCTCCAGTTTCGGCTCTAACTCATGCTTCATCTTTCGGTGACAACGATGATGTAGATTTAAAAAATTTTTGATATATTTTTTTTAAAAAATATTTTAAAAAATTTTATTCGATAATAAAATTTTAGCATTTC
Source organism: Cocos nucifera (assembly GCA_006176705.1). NCBI lineage: Eukaryota > Viridiplantae > Streptophyta > Magnoliopsida > Arecales > Arecaceae > Cocos > Cocos nucifera. Next base: position 1,054,756 of record QRFJ01000292.1, read on the forward strand.
AAAAATATTTTTATGTTTATAATTTTTTTTTATATTATATATCTCTATATTTATCAGATAAAATATATAAAAAATTAAAAATTTTATATTTTTTAATTATTCAAAAGCTACGGTAGTGGTTTTACAACCGCTGTCATAGACGTGCCAATCGCTGCCATAGATGATGTGTCAACCGCTGTATTAAATCTATGGCAATAATTTTTAGAATCGCTGCAATAGACCTACGATGATGACTGTAGTGGCAGCAGTTAGCTAACCGCTGTAATAGCCTATAGCAGTAATTTTTTGGGCTATGACAGTGGTTACAAACTACTGTCGTAGTGCTGTTCTGTAGTAGTGACAAAATGGAGCAAGGAACTAGAGCCAAGAAGAAGTATCAGCTAAGAAAGGGACTAGCACACAGTTGGAGTCAACTCGGTCCTAGGTAGAGTGGACTCGGGATGAAGGAGAGTCGACTCAGGGATGGGCCGAGTTGACTCGATCTCAGAGTTCAGCCAATAAAGAGTGGTGTTTGGCATGGCATGCAGGAAAGATGACTCAATTATGAGATGAGTCAACTTGGATGCAGGCGAGTCGACTCGATCTCAGGTGGAGTTCATTTAGTTTTCACATGCAGAGATACGTGAAAGGTCTGTTTAGGCTAGGGTAGGGCTTTATCCTAGGGTCTTAAGGCCTGGTTTAATAAGATCTTAAGTCAGATTTAGATTCAGAGGATGAGAGCATGTGAGACATAGATATACATGGGCTTGGTGAGTACTTTCATATATTGAGTTAATCAAAAAAATTTTGGTCGGACCTAATGGCTATGTATAAATATATAGATTGTATTAGAGTTTCAAAGAGAAGTAAAATACAAATATATCGCAGATCTCCTCAGGTTCATGCAGAAGATTAGGAGTTCTGCAACATGATACATGTGAGTTACCATGATTTTTTCTAACAATTGATATCAAAGCTGCTAATTTTTTTAATAATTAGTATCAGAGTTGTCGATTGTTCTAATAATTAGTATCAAAACCTGATGGAGTATAAAAGCATAGAAGTCATATAGGAAGAAATCAAAAATTTGCACACCTATTTTATGGTATGTCTTGGATCTACTTTCATTTTTGCTGTGGTTTGGCCAACCAAAAGTAGCAAATTAAAGATGAAGGTTGAGAGGATTGACAGAAAAAATTTTTCTTGGGATGGAAGATTTGGATGCATGATTTACTGGTTAGTCTTGGTGGAAAGATCAGGTTATATGATGGGTAGGTGATAGGATTCTTTAGAAAGATGGATAACACGGGGCAGTTTAGTGGATGAGGAGAGATCATCCAAGGGGTAATAGTCAAATGAAGGTTGAAAAAGTGACTATCCATCCTTTGGTTGTAGAAAGGTAGGAAAGTAGTCGGAGATGCATTCAGTGATTCGATCAGAGCATGGATTTGTGAAGCCTTGGGGGTGATGGAGATGGTTGATCCATGGAGAGTTGTAGCAGGTTCAGAGAAGGTGAAAGTTCTCAGTGGTTTCGGAGATGCCTATAGGGTTGCGAAGTATTCGAGACAGGAGTAGCGACGGTGGAGATCTAGCAGGTCAAAGTTGGGCAGCTGATCTTGGATCAGGTTTCTTCTATAGGAGCATCAGGAAGAGTCACGATTTAGGTAGAGGATAGGTTGTGTATAGTAAGAGAGGATTTAGATACCTTTGAAGAGGTGATATCGAGCCTCGGGATGAGATAGATAGGTTTGAACCCATGATAGGATTTGAGCTATAGTTCCTTCGAATGCAACTGAAGCGATGATTGGTAAAGAGGTAGAAGAGGATGAAGTGCTAGGATAAAATTTTTTAGGATTCAATTGCTGGATACAGAAAAGTTGGATGAACTCTTAGGTTTTAGAGGAGCCCACGGGGTGTGGTGTATTCGAGATAGCTTCGAAGGAATCCATGGAGTGTGGAGGGTTCGAAGGGGCAGCAGCGGTATTCGAGGTATAATGGCAGGCCCAGCAATGCAGTATTGGATGGTTGGTCTTGGATGACTCGATGATAGAGTCAGGTTTTTTTGCAACATTAGATGGATTTTGATTTTAGGTGGAGCATCAAATAGAGGTGGCTTTACTAGTAGAGGGAGATGTGGCACGAGTTCAAAATGGAGAGGTACAGAAAGAAGAGTGATATCCCAGCATCAACACCGAAGATGCATAGTTCTAGATGGAGCGGCATATGCAGATGGACATGTATAGTTCTGAGAACACCATATCAGGATATACAGTGAGTATTGGTACAAGAATGTTGCAAATTCTCCAAAAAAGTCTAGAAAAAGTGATACAGCTGTCAAGTGAAGGGATCCTATAATTTTCAAGATGGTACAAAGGAGCAAGCCAAAGTCTTCAACGATGGAGATGGTCATTTCAAAGGCCTCAAAAAGATCTCAACAGCTGAAGAAGGATGGCAGTGGCAATGTATGCACAAAGAGCTGTCAAGATGCTCAGCGACAATAGGATCGTGTAGGAGGGCGTTGCCAAGTGTGCTAAGACTTAGATACACCAAAATTGAGATTGTAAGGCTTGATGGTACTCCTAAGCCTTGGAAGGCCATGGAAGAAGTCCAAATGTTGGCTCCAAGAGACTAGGATAAGTATGATTTTAGGACTAGGACAGAAGTTATCTTAGGATGGAAATGGTGTGTAGCCCTCCATGGGCTTGAGGTCCAAGTATTGAGGACCTTAAAGGGCTTGGTTGGTGCTTCTGAGATCTAAGATATAAGATGAAGCAAAGAACTAGAGCCAGTAAGAAGTATCAGCTAAAAAGGAGCTGGCACATAGTTGAGTCGACTTGGTCCCAAGTGGAGTCGACTCCGATGTAGAAGAGTCGACTCAAAGATAGACCGAGATGACTCGATCTCAGAATTTAGCCAGACAAAGAGTAGCATTCAGCATGGCACGCAAGGAAGATGACTCGATTTTGAGATGAGTCACTCAGATGTAGGCGATTTGACTCGATCTCAAGTGGAGTTGACTCAATTTTCATGGGCAGAGATACATGAAAAGTCTGTTTGGGCTACGGTAGGGCTTTATCTTAGGATCTTAAGGCCTAGTGATATTAAGAGGGCTAATTCATGTATGAGTCGGGTTTAGATCTAAGAGATGAGAGTATGTGAGACATAGATATACATAGGCTCGACAAGTGCTTTCATGTTTTGGACTAGCTAGGAGGGTTTTTTGTCAGGCCTAATGGCTATGCATAAATAAATAGGTTGTATTAGGATTTTAAAGAGAAGTGGAATACAAATCTTTTCTTCCTCAATCTCTCTCTCTTTTTCTCTTTCTCTAGGGTTGCCGCCCCAAGGTTCCTTAAAGAAACCCTAGAGGGAGGGGTGCCTCCCTCAAGTCCTAGGAAGGAGGTGTCCCATCATAGCACCTAGGGATTGGTGTTGGTGTTTGCTGCCTTCAGAGATCGGATCTATCATAGATCTTCATAGAAGATTAGGAGTTCTGCAACATGGTATAGGTGAGGTACCATAGTTTTTTTCTAACAATTGGTATCAGAGTTGTTGATTGTTCTAACAATACCCTTAGAAGTCGTTCGTATGCATGATTGAAACAATAAACAAGATCTATAAAGCTACGATCTTCATGTCAGATTTAGGTATGAGATTTGATCTCATGTTCCTTTGATGTTTTAGATTTTATATGCATGATATCATATCATAGTTCCTAGTTTAGGGTGTTTATAGATTAGATCTAATATATGTTTAGATTAAAAAGTTTAATCTAAAGTCTTTCACTGCATATATTTTCGAAAAAGTTTTGAAAATCATGCATAAAATTCCGATGCTTTTCCAATAGTGGTATCATAGTGTCCGGTTCCTTTATGATATAATATGCATGCATAGTTAATAAAATCTAAATTTTATGATGCATGAGATGTATATGATCTAATATAGATATGATCTAAAAATTTTTAATTAAATCTGAAAATGATTAGATTAGTTTATTTCTTTATAATCAAGTACTTTGATTGGATAAATCACCAAGCCATCCGGTCATAAGAGAAAGAAGGGCTTCATGGTCCTCTCGACCTATTCGATTGGAATCTCTTATGGCTTGTAGTGGTGCCACTATAATTTTTTATGAAGAAAAAATACGAAAGGATTAAAACTTACTTTTTTGCAAAATCCTAGATTTGTGAAATCATAGGATTGTTGTATTTGATGCAAAAGTTGCATGAAAAAATGAATCTAATCATTAAAAATAAAATCTGAAATCATAAATAAGTTTAGATAAGATCTAAAATTGATTCATGATTGATTTTGTTAAGGTTTATGCAAAAATTAGAAAGTCTAAAACTCTATAATAGTTGCTGGCACGCTTGCAAGGGTCGACTCCTGTCCTATTGGAGTCGACCCTAATCCCTGAGGGATCGATCCTTTTTCTATTGGGGTTGACTCGGTTACTGTAGATGAAATTTTTAGTTCTCTATTTTATCATAGAGATCGACCTATGGGTCGACCTGCTGAGTGGAGTCAACTCCTATCAAGGAGGGGTCGACCCCAATTTTAGAACATAACTTTTTTTCATAAAAACATGTAATATTATTTTACATATTGAAAGGGTTTCAATGTTCATAAACTTAATTAAGAATTATGTTATGAAACTAAGAGATCTATATTGGAGAATCAAAGATCTAAAGGCCATGTTCATGACACTTGGATTTTGGGTTAGCTCGAATCAGGCTCCATTAACTGGGTTAGACCTAAGGTTAGAGAATATAGATAATGAACTAAGTAATTGATCAAATCTAATTAATAGTTAATTTAGATTAGGTCAATTCTTCTCTTGATCAATTCTCAATATTTATAGTTGATCAAGTCTATTATTCTATCAAATGGATCTGATTATGGCTTAGTGGCTGAGCCCGAATTATTAGGTGCATCAAATCAAAACTGATTAACCAGATGGTGTCTAAGGTAAGTCTGGCAGTCTTGATTGATGGTCTTTAATTATGAGCTACTCGCATAGATTGAGTTTATGGCGAGTTAATAGCATATTCCTCTCACTGATCTCACTTACTTGACCATCCTGATCGATTGTATTTTGATTAAATCACTTAATAAATTCGAGCTGACCCAGGCCATTAAGATAATTAGTATGACTGATTTAGGTGCCTAAGAACCGATTAGATCATTAGTTCTCTTTATGACTTGGTGAAGTCAGTAGGAGGATTGTTGACTATTGGTTAATCTTTTCTCTTCGTCTCATTAATAAAATCCTCTAAATTATTAGGTTCATAAAATAAAATTATTATGAAGATCACAAAATCACAGCCTCCCATTAGGTTGGGTGATAATGGATCCATTAGTCTGATAATCATTAGAGGTCTAATGACCTAGTGCTCAACTGCTATTGGAATTATCATTCATAATATGATAACTCAACCATGCCTCTCCGATAGATGATTAGGTTGGTCGGCCAAAGTCGAGCCTAATTATTTGTTTGTTAGATATATTCAATTAGTTATGTTAATACTTGAATCTAACTAAACCTTGCAAAAAAGGCCAAAGCTAACTGAAAAAGCTCCTGGGGCAAAATTTATTACTAAAAGTTGTTTAAAGAAATAATTAATTAAGAACCTACTTACTGATGCACATAGATGGACTGGCCAAAGTCAGGCTCCTGTGTAGTCGGTATGGATTTTAGTATCCGCTAAGAAATTAGGATAATTTCTCAAATTGGAGGTAGAGGATACTAATTCATATAAAATAGTGGAAGAACTTTTAAACTAAAGTCCATATCTTTAGAATTAAATGATTCATATACTAACAAGGTTCTTATTTTTTTTTAGATATAGCCACTTCTTTGTCTCTTCGATCATTATTGGATAATGATAAGTTGATGGGATCCAATTTTCATAATTGGTATTGAAAGCTCAGGATTATCTTTGAGCATGAGCAGATCCTTTATATGATAACTAGTTCAGAACCTGAAAGAGTCTGCACCGAATACATGTGGAACGATTCAAGATACTTATCAAAAGTGGCTCAATAACCAAACTATTATTCGTTGCATCATGCAGACGGCCATGAGTGATGAATTCAGCTGCAACTTTGAGGATGCTCGGTCAGAGGACATGTTGCAAGTGTTGCAAGAATGTTTTGGCACATCTGATGATATTGAGAGGTATGAGACTAATTATGCCATCTTCAATGCCAAGATGAAGAAGGTGCAGCAAAGTGTTGGAACATCTAAGCCTAGTTGAACCAAAAAGCTTAAGTTCAACCAAAGTCAAGCAAAATGCTTTTACTGTAAAAAACAAGAGCACTAGAAAAGAAATTGTTCTCTATACATTACCTCATTAGACCTGAATAGGTCGAATAAGAGAAAGAAACAAGCTATTATTGGATAGGATAATTATATGATAACATCTTATAACTTCTCTATTTATGATTCTACTATCTGGATATTAGATACCAATAATTCTATTAATATTTACAATTCATTGCAGGGACTTTAGGCCAATAGAAGATTTAAAGAAGGCAAGAGATTCTTGAATGTTGGAAATAAAAGATCAGTTTTAGTTCTGGCTTTAGGAATCATTAACCTTATATTCAAATCAAATATCATTGTTCTTAGTGATTATCATTTTTGTCCTAATTTTTTATTGAACATTATTTCTATAAGCCAATTGGTTATGAATGATTATGAATTTTCAATAAAAAAATATCATTGTGATGTCATTGAGAATGGTATTACTGTGATGCATGGACAAATAAATAATCGTATTTATTTATTATCACAATCTGTTAGTATAGTGTACACGCCCAGTAAATGCCCTAGAATAATTAATGTGTCTGATATCTATCTTTGGTATTATAGGCTATGTCATATTAACAAGAATAGATTAAACAGGTTAGCTCAAGAGGGTATCCTCGATGTCAGTGATTATGAATTACTACCAACCTGTGAATCCTATCTCTTTGGAAAGATGACCAAGTCATCTTTTACTAGAAAAGGTAAGAGAGCCAGTAAGCTTCTAGGTCTCATATATACTGATGTATGTGGACCTATAAATTCAGGTGTTAGAGGTGGATATGACTACTTCATTATGTTCGTAGATGATCAATCTAGGTATAGGTATATCTACCTTATGAAGCATAAGTCTGAATCATTTAAAATGTTCAAATGATTTCATAGTGAGGTTGAGAAACAAACTAGTAAGACTATTAAAATTCTTTGATTAGATCGAGGAAATGAATACCTTACTGGTGAGTTTTTGATATATCTGAAAGAAAATAAAATTCTCTTCCAATGGACCCCTCCTGGGATGCCATAGCTGAATAGGATGTCTGAAAGAAAAAATCGAATCTTGTTGGACATGATTCGGTCCATGATGGATTTTGTGAGTCTGTCGATCTTCTTTTGGAGATATGCACCAAAGTCGGCTTGTTACTTATTGAATAGGGTTTCAAGTATGTCTATAAGTAAAATACTATATGAGATATGAACTAGACATAAGCTGATACTCTCACACTTTAGGATCTGAGGTTGTCCAGCTTAAGTTAAACATTTAAAAATATAAAAGCTTGGACTAAGGTCTGATAGATGTCTATTTGATAGATATCCTAAAGAGACAAAAGGATATTACTTCTTCCATGCCGAAGAATAAAAGTTTTTTGTCAGCAATAGAGCAACTTTTTTGAAAAAGGAGTTCCTTGAAAAAGAAACTAATGCTTTTAAGATTGAACTTAAGAAAGTTCGACAGGTAAAAGAACCACCATCAATGATTGAACCTAAATCAGATTTGATTAGATCAAATTCAAAGCTCAGTGTAGAGCCATCCTTAAGGCAATCTGGTAGAGTACCATATCAGTCGGACATATACTATGGTTTCTTAATTTGAGATGGTGATCCTATTGAGCTCGACGAAAATGAAGAGGATCCAATCACCTATATGGATGCAATGCAGAGATTTGATTCTGAAAAATATCAAAAAGCCATGAGATGCAAAATGAAGTCCATGAAGGTCAACAATGTATGAACATTAGTTGAACCACATGAAGGGGTAAAATTCATAGGGTGTAAGTGGGGTCTTCATAAGAAAAAAAGATGCAGATGGTAAGGTGGAGATCTATAAAATCCGACCGTCTGGTTGCCAAGAAATATCGTTAGCATTATAGTATTAACTATGATGAAATATTTTCTCTTATGGCAATGCTTAAATCCATTCAGATCATGCTTGTGATAGCTGCACATCTAAACTATGAGATCTAGTAAATGATGTAAAGATAGTTTTGCTAAAAAAAGAGCTGAAAGAATAGGTGTATATGATACAACTTGAAAGATTCACATCCATAAATGAGTCTAAGGTATGCAAACTTTAGGGATCCATCTATGGATTGAAGTTGGCATCTTGGAGTTAGAACATACATTTTGATAAGATGATCAAAATGTATGGCTTTATTAAGAATGGAGAGAAACCTTACATCTACAAGTGGGTAAATAGTTTAGTGGTAGTATTTTTTATTCTATATATAGATGATATTTTTTTAATCAGGAATAATGCTTCTATATTATAGGAAATAAAGATGTGGTTATCATCATAGTTCTCCATAAAGAATTTGGGAGAAGCATCCTACATCCTAGGAATGAAGATCTATAGAGATAGATATAAGAGGTTACTTGGTTTGTCCCAGTCCACGTACATTGATACTATGCTGAAGCAGTTTAGCATGAAGAATTTTAAGAAAGGCTATCTTTCGATAGGCCATAGAATTTTTTTCTCAAAGAAGAATTATCCAACAACTCCTCAAGAGAGAGAGCGTATGAGTAAAATTTTATATACTTCGATAGTGGATTCTATAATGTATGCCATGATATGTATAAGATTAGATGTTAGTATACTTACTAGGAATAGTAAGTAGATACCAATCTGATCCAAAAGAGAACCATTGGAAGGTTGTTAAAATCATCTTTAAGTATTTAAAAAATACTAAAAATCAATGGTTAGTTTATAGAGAATCTAACTTAAAACTCGTGGGATATACTGATTCCAACTTTTAGTTAGATCGTGATGATAGCATGAGTATATCGATATTCATGTTTATCCTAAATGTGTTAGATATATGTGCCCTAGAAGCCAGAATTAGCTGACACTTATAATACATTTCTAGGGGCAAAATTATAAATTTGACTATTATCAATAAAAATGGATTATTTTCTATCATATATGTGTATTTAGTGTCTGTGATACATCCTTTGAGTTAATGGTAATGATAATTCATATTTTCAAGAGTTGAAAATTTAAGACATGAATAATCATTATTAACTCATAAAATGCTCCCGACCATAGGATCATCACGAGGATGGTGATTGATCCGAAAGGTTGGTGTACAATCGCTTCTCTTTAGTAGATGAGTCTTGAGTCTACGGTGTGGAGACACAGGAGCGAGAGTATAGGTACTCGTTAGAGAACGAGGGCACTGAGCGTGACCACCTCGAGTAGTCATTAGGAAGTCTACCTTCTCGTCAATGACTGACTCGATGCTGCAGTAGTGTGTCTGGTTCTTTGACCTGAGATGCATCGACAGTTCACCTTGAGGGTGTTATAGTTTGACTACACCATTACTCGATCTCCTAGCCATACGGAATCCTGAGGTGTATGTTGGCTATAGCATGTTCATTGTAGGAACTGGATTGCATCAAGATGGAATCTATCTACCTCGGTGGTAGAGGAGCAGCCCTATGATGATCATGAGAATCAAGTCCAGAAGCCCATGGCCATGGCAGAGTGAAATAATAGAAAGAGTTTCTATTTAGATTTTCACATCGGACTTGAATCGAATGATTACATCATATGACAGAAACTAGGGTTTGACGAGTTCACCTTAACCCTAATCTGATCGGGGCTCAAGATAGAAGAACTTAATCACACAGGTAGCTGCACCAAGAGGTTTGCATTCAGCTCTGATGGGTTGCCACCATATACTGCTAGGTGTCACTGGTGGATTTTGGGAGCAATTAGAATGATTTAGATGATCGATCATTCTAGCTGTTCGAATCAGAAGAGTTCTGATCCATCGAAAGGAGTTTCGATGATGTCGATGATAGAGATCATGACATATCCCATTACCATACAGAACTGAACCTAACTGGGTCACACAAATAAGGGTTTGAATCTGGTGATCATCAATTGAACTGATCTAGTTCAATTGATCTGAATGAGATTCAATTAGGTTCAAGAAAATCGTGCTAGCACTCGATTGAACCTAACGTTCTTCTTTTACTATCATAAATAGTTATCCTGACTGAGCCAAAGGAGTTTGTATTCGATCAGAGGCCTTCACTTTGTCTGACTGGAGCTTGTCTAGGTCAGAAAAGGGTTGTCTTATTTTGTAAGATAATACCTGCCATTTTTGGTCACCTGCCATTTCTCATTCTTTGACTTTGGTCAAAAGTTGACCTTTGACTGGTCAAATATTGACCATTGATACTTTGACTTCGTTCACATGTCATGCACCTATTGAAGAGCTAGTGGGAGCTTGTCTCCCTACTAGAACCTAATAAGGAGGAGGGCGCGCGCCATCCTTGGCGTGCGCCCAAGCAGGAGGCGCCCAGAAGTTTCTGTTGGATCGAAACTCCATCTCCTTTTTGGATTTCAAATAGACTCCTCCTAAGAACCACCTTTGATTGGTCTTAGGCGCCATCTAAGAAGGAATCCAAGGGACTCTATTCCCACCAATCAGATTTAGATCTGATTTCACAAAGGGTTGTGATTGGTTGGGAAGAAGAGGAGTTGGATCACAGACAGGGGCATCGAGGATCCCGGTATTGGCAGACCTGTGAGAGAATCTTCTTTAAAATTTTGAGAGAGCTTTTATGAGAGTAGCTTCTAGTTGAAAAAGATTTATGTACAGAAAATTGAGAGTGGATAATCTCCTCTTGTACTTGTTTCTTTCTCAAAGTAAATCTTGCATGTCCTGTGGAGGCGAGCCTTTGAGCTGATCCACGTACCTGATTGTATTTTTTATTTTATTTCTTCTTTCTTTCTATTGTCAATAAAAGGGTACTGGATCCTGAGGAAGTAGTGTCTTGGTCAGACCACACCATTTTTTTAAAAAAAAAATTTTGTAACCTGATTCATTTTCTTAATGCCAAAGTTTGCAATTTTCTTGTCAACAAAGGAAGTGTGGGATGAACCTATTGAATAGAGCCAATCATAATACTAACTAAATGTAACTTCACCTGCTGATGGTGAGGAATTCAGGCAAAAGGTTGATGTTTCTTATGATGCTATTACAATTGATACTAATTTCAATTATCTAAATAAGAACTTAGTTAAACAATAGAATGGTAAACAAAAGAAGCTTATGATAATTTAAGAAATTTGTCTAATTATTTGGCATGCCAGATTATAAATGTATGAATTCATATAGACCAACAAGTAGCATATCAAAGCACAACTTGCATCCTTAACCTCAAATATGACCTTCAATGAACATGAGATGCTTGTACAGCATGACAAATAAGAGAAATGCCATTTAAACTTTGAAGGCATATACTTCAGAAAAATGAAATTTCTTTGATTCTTCACTATGTAAACATTCTGAAGTGATGTATGTCACTACACATGCTACAACCCTAGATATGCGCCTTCTTTTCAAACAAGAGTGGTAATATGATTCTCTTATTAACGTTATGAGCATAAATTGCTAGGACAATACTTACAATCGCATAACAACACTTAATGAAAAAACAGTATTGGCATAAGATAAGCCCACAACTTAGTACAAAAATTATAATATTAATCTAGTATTGTTAGTATGCAATTAAAATCTAAATTTGTAATTGAAAGTGGTTCATGTAAGCTTTACCATTATAAACATGAGAATGCAATATCTTAAGATCCTACAACAAAGTCACAATATGATAGTATGTCTAAGTTAGAAGAGTATAAAGGTAAAATGAATATATATATTCGTAGGAATCCAAAATAACATAGAGAAGTTTTTTGTTGTTTTTTTTTTTTTTGCGGGAGATAACATGAACAATGGGTTATGTTCTCTAAGTTCTATTTGGTTATGTTCTCTAAGTTCTATTTGACTTCTTGGTACTACATAGACCATTAAGAATAAGTTGGCAATCTATATGCTGCTATACAGCTATGGTACTATCATATTTTTCTAATCTAAATTTATCAAAAAGATGATATTTATAACAAGTTAGAAGTAAGAATTTTTTTTCCACTTCATAATAACACAAATGCCTGCTCAAATTCCAAATCTATGTAACAATACCAATTAGTATATTAATGGTGTGCTGAAACATGCCATGTCACTGTCAATATCAAAAAATATCAAAATGCAATGGCCCAATGAATTCTAGTTCTTTACAAATTAAATGCTTAAATTATATTGGATTTCCAAATGCACTTCAAAAGAGTGCCAAGTATAGATAAAAGAAAGCCAAAATAATTCTAAAACAAATGTGTAGAAGCTCAAAGAAAACAAATCCAGTGTCATAGAAATTCCAATGCAAGATGATAGTAAATAGAAAACTAAAAAAAAAAAAGGATCAAAATGCCCACCTAATGCACTTCCCTCCTCTTTTAAGGAGGAATGCAAATGCTAATACCTATTCATTGACTCTATCAATTCCTTAATTTTTTTAATAAAAAGTAAATAACATCCTGCATTATCTCTCGATTTGTAAATATCCCCTTGCATCTCTAATTATTGTAATATTAATCCTATATTTTCAAATTTATTGCAATATCCTCCACTAATTCCCTAATTTGGGATAGAGTTTGTCGCTGGTGCTTGCGTGGCAAAAATGGTTAACTGAAATGTTAAGCTGGATTTGTTGGATCATTTTAAAATGAGATAAAATATTGTATAGATTTAATTAAAAGAGATAAAAAGATGAAAATAATCCTGGCTATAATCTTAACCCATCTTCTCCCTCATTCCTTCTCCCTAAAACAACCATACAACCTCCACTGATGACCTCAACCACTATAGCTGCTATCCCCATCTTTCTTACTACCGTTACCCCACCCCTACCATTCTCTCTCTATCTTCTTTTCCTTCTCTCTCTCTTTTCTCCCCTTTCTACCTTCTCCTCTTTTCCTTTTGTCTTCATCTCTTTCCAAAACTTGAGTGAAGAAGATGAAGAGCACTACCAAGAGATTTTTGTTTTCTTCTCTCTATGGCGCACTTATTTGCCATGTACTCGTAGACCAAATTCATATTAGAGCACTCATCACAATAGTCAATATGTGAGACTAAGTGATGATACTAAAGCTTGGATAACATCTCAATATAACGTGGGATTTAGTTAATCCTTGCTTTGATCTTGGGTTTCCTCTCTTGCAACAACTTTAGTGCCATCTTTAAGAGGTCAAAGAGATGCAGCTTGCTATTCTGCTCTTCAGAGAAGTTGTTAAGACCTTGCCGATTGTGTGTGAGTTTTCATATAAGGGTAATGATAACTTTAGGGGATTAGCAATATTTTTTTATTGACAAATCTAGCAACATTTATCATCCCTTCTTCTTGCTCTGTATTCTCTATTGCATCTATTAGTAACTCAACAGCTTTTTCAGTTGCTCATCTACTAAATACTACCACCAACTCTTTCAGGTGGAAGAGAAGAACTGATTCATAAGCCCTTTGGCATGTGAATGACTTTTTAAGAAGCAAAAGATAAGAACAAGTGAACAAGCAAGTATCGGTGGATTGTTTAACTTAAAAATTTTTCAGGAAAAAAGATGAAAAAATTTTATATTAACATTTACTAAGAATGTATGTTATCTTTATCAAGTTGTTGAAAACATCTCCTTATAAAATGCCGATCTTATGCTACTTGACTATTGCCAATTGAATTATAGAACATTCTTCATACATGTGATAGAAAGATGCAATATTTTTAACCTTCATTACTACAATAATAAGAGGACAACAAACAACATTTAGAAGAAGGGAGGGGGGGCCAAGAGAAAGAGACCTCCAAAGCAAATTTCTTTAAGTAATCAGGCTACAAAAGGGAAGGAGCTTTGTTTTATGATCTTCCACTAACTATACTGCAATATCTATCATTATCT